>MPNW01000637.1:102830-157830 GCA_011800805.1 Hirudo medicinalis | reverse complement strand
TAAGATAGTATAAGATAGGTACATGTGTAGTAGATGAGCGATATAGGCGAACACATGTATGTGATGTTGCTATATCGCGTAATGGCCCTCATAGTGACGCTTGCCTATAAAACTAGGATGTTCGGCGTGCCATGCATCTTTGCTCCTTGAAAAACCCGAAGATGTTTAGAATTACTCTGTCTTTCTCTAAAACAAAAACCCCCAAAAACAAACAAACCTAAGACAGATGGAAGTGCTGGATAATCCGGAATATCATCCAACCGTGATGGGAGTGTTTACAGTGTTTTCCGTAATTCTCGAGGAATCAATTTGCTCTGTTTGAGGATGGATTACTCGTTCTGACCAAAGGTTTGTGAATATTTCATGTCTTCTCGCATTCAAGTGACCATCTTAATAATTGTCTGCATGCCAGCAACCTTTGGACGACCTAACAATCGTCTGAGATGTCCCAAGATACTGTAAATCGAATCAAAACAAAAAATTAGGTTTCCAGATTAAAAATCACCTACGAGTGTGTCTTGGCAACATACGTCTGCTCAGAATGAGCTTTTGTTTTCAACACTGGATGTTGATGTTTTCTTGCGAACCACGTTGTTTTCTTGCTGCTCACGGGATGTGTTGTTGTTACTACCATCTCAGCCTCTTCACCTTCGTTGTGCTTAAAAATGATGCTTCCATGAAACCGACTTAGCAGGTCGGGCTTGATGTTGGTCGAGTCAACGTTCACTTCGACATTCTTGATAATTACCTTTGATTTCTTTTTATTTATTTTCAACATTTGAACATTATTTGTCTCAATTAGAGTTTGAAAAATTTGTAAAAAGATCATCGGTGCTTTCTTGAAGCGTCTCATATTCGTGTTATTTCTGAATTAAACTTTCAAATAAGAATTGTGCTTTGAAGAGTACTTGGAATTTCTGGACATCATTTTTTCCATGTTAACTTGCGCCTACTCTTCGCTAGCATTTAACAAAACGAAAGGAGTGAATTTCTTCTTTCGTTTGAAATTCAAAAATGCAGGAAGACCAAAGTCATCGAGAGGACAACGTGATTGAAGTTTTGAAGGGTTGAATAATTGAATGGTTGAAGATCTAAATGATTGAATGATTGAAGGACTGATTGATTGAAGGATTGAATGATTGAAGGATAGAAGGATTGAAGATTGAATGATGAAGGATTGAATGGTTGAAGGATAGATTGAATGAATAAAGGAAGGAAAACGCTCATCGATGCTATGGTGGAAATTATTGAATTCCTGAGGCGAATTATTGACCGCCTTCTAATTTCAGGAAGTCTTTCCAAGTAATTAAATAACTCTTTCCAGACGGTCTGGACCTAAATAACCCATTAAGTCTACCGTGCGCTCTTCTTTTATTGTGCCGGACGTCGACAATTCTTCCTGAAATATGACGAACGGACTCGATTTGGAAGCCCCGGTGTTCGCCGAGTGGTGACGACACCGGCGAAACACGACATCTTCCTACGTAATGGAAGCTCTTCCAATCAATCTTCTCTCCAGAAAATTGTTCCCCCGACACTGGAGGATTTAATTCCCATTTATAATGTTCACGACGAAAAAAAAAGATGTTGGTAAAAAGAAGTCCACAATGGCCCAAGGACGTGCACTCTGATTTGAATTTCCAATTAGTAAAAAATGGAGGAAACTATTTGCCTCTCGTTATGGCGGGAAAGTGCTTGAGGTTTCATAATCGAATCTTTTTCCCTTATCGACCCCTTTCAATGCTGCCGTGAATCTAGAAATTAATGAGTGCATGTTGGGAGGATGTTATCCGATGCACGCGGATGTATTACTAGGAGAAGGAGGATGTGGAAGTTTGCTCGGAGCTTGCAAGTGCACGCCAACAATAATACAACAGTCTCGTTCGCCTGCCTTTGACCTTTCGTGAACTACAACATCAGAACTGCGATGTATGGTTGCTTCCATCGTTGAAAGGAGGATAACTCTCCTCATTCTAACGGATTTTGCCTGGAGACCGTGGAGGGGAGGGAGGGTAGGGCAACGAGTTAATGAAAGAACGACCACTCAGCCAACGAGGCATCGCATTTCAGACACGAGATGAGGATTTCAAAGAATGGAATGAGATATGCTAATGGTGGATCATCTGGAACGTCGATCAGACTTTCATCATTCTCCCTTCGGACTTGGAGTCAACTTTCCGAGGCGAGTTACCATGTTTCCATCCTCGTTGATGAGGGTGGGTCGTGTGCCGATCACTCAGTGGAGAGATTCTGACAAGGGGAGGAAGATCTTAAAGGTTTTACGAACTCGTGGAATAGCACTTCCATGTACAAGACGAGGTAATGGATGGAAACGCATCGTCATAAATGTGAAGATTTGCTGTGCCTTATTTCGTTTACCATTTTGAGGCCGTGAATGATAAAAATAACATTAATTCTACAATCAGGCATTTTAAGGTGAGTTTTAAGTTTTAAGTGTAAAGTTATTATTATAATTATTATTGTTATTATTATAATTATTATAATTATTATGTCATTATTGTAAATACCTTTCAATTGTCGATCGGGCATATCAGCCACTTGCTTCATGGGAGTAGACAAGCAGGTAGCAGTTGCCCGGGAATCAAAAGGACATTTTTGAACCTACATATTACATCCTACCTTTGATGTTTTTAAAACAATCTTTTTGTACTTTATTTTTCTCGTTTTCTGAACTACTACTACTGTGTTTCTTGATGGAAATCTTTCTAATTGGATAAATTGACGTCTGGTTCCAATTTTTTTTATTGCTCTTTTGATCTGCGTTGATCTGCATTTTCCACTAGAACGACAAAACATAAGTATTGAAATCGTCCAGAGAATTATTTGTGTACAAATATTTAATTGTACCAAATCTTCAACTCAGTCATGGAAATGGAATTTATTTGTTATTTTTGAGGATTTGCATCTACGGGGTTTGTATATCTGCAAACAAAAAGATGTATTTGTAAACAGACTTGATGCACGTGTGTATTTGTTTACAAGCACCTAGCTTTGATACAATACGATACAATACAATACAATATGATACGATACAATACAATACAACGGAATGTTTGCACACAAAAGTGTTCGTAAAGGAAGCAAAACAACAATTTGAAACTCACTTAGATTCTCGCGATATCCACGTTGCGAACAATCATCGCCACAATCTTTATTGCATTGCTGGAAATAACTCCAAATGTCGATGCTGCTAAAGTTAACCGCGGTTATGCCGCGGTTTTTGTGCTGTCACATCATCATCACCACCACCACCACCACCATCATCATCATCACCACCACCGTCATCATCATCATCACCACCACCGTCATCATCGTCGTCGTCGTCAACAACGTCGTCATCATCGCCACTGCTATCATTATTATTATCGTAAACGTCATCAACCTGCTGATCTTATCCTCATCAGCATCAATTCTGCCAATCTCATCACCACATCGCTGTGCACAAACAAATAAATACCAAAATAATGTCAAATGTAGGCTCTGCTGATGATTGTGACGTCGTCGACGGCGACGATGACGATGATGATGATGATGATTGGTGGTGGTAATGATGATGATGGTGGTGGTGGTGATTATGATGATACAATGGTGTGACAGACTATTTCATCCGGACAGACACATGTTTGAAATGAAGTTTTAATTAGATGGGCATCGTCGACATCACTCCGTCTCAAGATGATCATTCCAGGGGTGGTCCTTGAACCGAGGGGTGGATTGGAGGGGCCTCCCAGGTAACACATCGGAGGGGAGTTGCACCTGGATTATCGATGGAGACAAATTTGATAATCGATGCTATGCGCATTAGAGCAGGATCGATTTCATCATCATCGTAAATATGGAGGATGTTTGTCACCTTTTCACGTATAACTCTTCATTTTCGGCGGTCACATCCATCATCTCAGAGTCCCTTCCAGGACTCGGTCACGTGAGAAATATTCCAGGTGTTTCAGGGACCAGGTAAGGTAACCTGAAAGGAATTTCAGCAGGTAACTGTGAACTAGACATTAAACATATTAACCTGATTATAGTATTGTTTTTTTTTTTATCTCGTGGGTCATCAGGAAATATTTGAAAAAATGAAAGGTCATCCAATTTGGAGGTATCAAAATACATCCAGTTGAATGTGAAATTTTAAAAATGTTTTGCGGATTTGGTCGAATACTTGATTGGCAGGATTATTTTTCAATCAGAATCTTTGATCAGCCAGCAAGAGCAAAGACATCATCATGGGAGGTCATAAATATTCATGATACCATAAATATCCTGAGACATTCATAAATATTCTGCCAAATGTAGTTCTTCCGAATCATCGGAATTGTGATTAAAAATACAAATCGCAGAACTTCATTATTCTCACGAAGTTTGGTTGTGTCCGACGATCTCCTTTGCAACAAGCGTTACTCGGATGATGATGCAACTCTAAGCGTTACGAACGGACAACATCTACATACAACAATTATAAACAACAACAACAACAACAACAACAACATGCAAAATTGTTTGCCTCGCTTGTTTCCAATGTTTTCAAGAGTCGTAAATAATTGAAAATAGTGACGACATGCTTGTCCAATCTTCGCGTCTGAAAAGACCTCTCGTTGTCATGACCACGGAGGAGGGTGTTGACGGAAGTGGAAAGATTGAAGGGGGGTCATCGAGCTTCGTGTTTATGGTTGGGTGGAGAATGCTGACGTCATCCTCAGCTCTACACTCATCCGTCTCTGTAGTTTATCTTGTACGTGTGTGTGTGAGCATAAACTCCTCTTCCTCCTCCTCCTCTTCCTCCTTCTCCCCATCATCGTCATCATCATCATCATCGTCGTCGTCGTCGTCGTTGTCGTCGCCATCACCATTATCTTTTCATCCCGACCGTCATTTCCAAAAAATCTTGTCATAATCCCTATGCCTTATGGAAAATCCCGTCTTGTCACCAACACACCATCATCATCGTCCTCGTCATCATCATCGTCATCATCATTCCCAAGTGGTCATCCATCAAGCCTGAACTTGTCATAATTTTTTTATCACCATCTTTATGCTTTCTTTGCGTGCCCCTAACGACCTCTCATCAGAACATCATCACCACCACCACCACCGTCGTCATCACTCCACGCTGTTTTACGATCAAACGCTTGGAAACATCCCTCCAGTGGAAATGAAGTTTCCGTGCGAGCGATCCTAGGTTCCATTATCGAATGCTTTATGGACTCCTCCTCTCCCCTCCCCTCCTCAGACCCTTTTCCATCAGATGCACTCGAGTCACTTGACGGATTTCAGATGGACACGAGCAGCCTGGAAAGAGCCACGACTGCCTTTTGTCGCTCCGGTGGATTCACCGGATCTCTCTCTCCAGGTGGAGTTAACGAGCCTGTTGCTCGCCTAGAAAAACGACTTGGAATAGGAGTCGTTAAATTGAGGTTTATCGGGAGGAGAACAACAATCGAATTCCACTTTTAGGACGCAGATGAATTGAGCCCCACTTCGAATGGAGGATTGTTCGGATGTTGATTTAGTAAACAGGTGGAATGTTCATTTCTTCGCTTTCAATTCTTCAATCCATCGCAGACATCCGCACCTATCCATCCGAATCCATCTTATCCATCCGTCCTTCCATCCATCCGTCCATCCACCCGTCCATCCAACCATCCACCCGTCCATCCAACCATGTTTCAGTGTTCTGTGATGCTCTACGATGGCATTGATGTCTGTGATGAAGTGTACCTGCACATGCACACAAAATTTATAAACTTTCTCCATTTCTATTCCATGGACTCGTTTTGTTTTAGATATTTTTTCTTTATTTATTTATAAACTAATTTACAAGTTGTGGAAAATCTAAATAACTGTAACTTATTACCTTCATTTCCATTTCTTATTTGGATTCGTCCTCATCAACACCACCCAGGTCCGCCGAGAATGGGGTATTGGGGATTTTATATGATTGAAATTCATTTAACAAATTTACATATAAGTTTCATTTGTATTAATTAAAACGCCTTACTAGATTATTAGATGAAAAAGATGTCCAAAACGATTGGCGCGACCTAATTCAGAGAATGTCCGAAATATTACGTGAATAAGTTCGTACATGAATATTAATCAGCTCTTGTCTGAGCAATGAGAGGGTTTGGGAACGCTCCCCGGTCCACCACAGACCACCAAAAAACGGCGAGCCATATTGACGACTCGTACTTTTCACTTAAAATATTCCAATTCAAGTTAAATCCTTAGCAGTGGTGTTTTTCAGATTTGCATTGAAATAAGTGTTACTCGGTTTGTATTTTATTTGCCAATTTATATGAATACCATTTCGAATCACAAGATGTAATTCGTTATTTGAAACATATAATTATTATTATTATTATTTTTATTTATTAATAGCAATACATTTTAGATTGTTCCTTTAAATGCTCAAAATAGGCAGACATATTTATGAAAAGTAATTTAAACAACTTATTTACTCATTCATGTGATGCTGAATTTATTTATTTTTATTATTACAAATAAACTCCTAAATATAAAATGAATGCACATTGTTTGCAATGTTTCAATAAAACACCAGAAGCATGAACTTCGAAATGTTTAAAAAACCATCCAAATTTTGAAGCTTTCGGGTTCCGAGAGACTATTAATACGTGGAGCCAGGGCCGCCGGGATGAGGGGGCAAGTGCCCAGTGACCAGCGATTTTTGGGACCCGAGAGGGTCTTAAAATAATAAAATTTGTACAATCATAACCTTTTTTTTTTGCTTTTTCATTACCAAATTGACATAGCATAGGGGCTCATGGCTGATGGGCCCGAAATTTCTGTCGGCGGCCCTGTCACCATTGTCGTCGTCGTCATCATCATCATCATGTAAGGAAGGCTATTCACATCGTGACCGGGTTTTTTTTTGGAATTTCTTGAAACCAAGCCATACTCGTCTGCCTTTTTTCGCGTCCTTTTCGTCCCTCTGGTCTTGAATTTGTAAAGTTTCTTGAAACAGAGCCAGCGAGAAAGTCGTGGAAAACGGACTTTTTCATGTGGAACCGAATTCGTTGTCGTATGGAAGATATCTTGATGACGATCTCAATGGAATGTCAACACACTCGGATCCATCCGCTGGAATATTTCAGGTGGAATGAGCAGGTGTTTAGAGTGGAAGAAATGAATGGGTGAATAGATTTCGAATCGACAGATAGATGACTGGATGCATTGTAGAAGGATGGATGGATGAATGGATGGTGGACAGGATGGATGATGGATACTATGGATGGAATTGAGAGTGGATAGAAGACTGGATGAATGGCTGGATGGAAGAATGAATGGTGGATTTCAATGATGAGGGTCTCAATGCGGCAATATAACGTGCTCCTCCTAATTAGGGCGCATTTAGCTGGCATTAATTATCATCCTCACCTGTACGATCTCGAAAGAGTGGGGCAGGTATTTCGTGTATCTTTTATTTGGGTGTCTCTAATTCAAATAGAACTCTACCAAACTCACCACCACCATCATCGTCATCGTCATCATCATCATCATCATCATCATCATCATCATCATCATCATCATCATCATCATCATCATCATCACATCATCATACATCATCATCATCATCATCATCATCATCNTTAATCATCACCCATCATCATCATCACCATCATTCATCATCATCATCATCCACATCATCATCATCATCATCATCATCATCATCATCATCATCATCATCATCATCATCATCATCATCACCGCCTCTTTTCTTCATAGAAAAATGACAGAAATAAACTTATTTAAAATAACAACATTTAACCTATCTTCGAAAGAATGAAAATGAATCCATTGTCTTCCGAAATCGACCGAAACTGTTTTCGAGATTAATTGAGGCATGTAAGGCATTTTTCCTGCTCTTTAAATTTGTAAAAACGTCGGATGGATGTGTTCGTGTTGTTCACTACGACAGCTTCAGGATCAATTTTGGCATTTTTGACGCTTTGTTCATTAAAAAATGCAACATCGAACTTGTTGGATTTTTGATTATTCAACGACGTTTGGTATCTAATAAAAATGGTTATTATTAATATTATTATTGTTATTATTATTATTATTATATATTTTGATTGTTATTGCTATATAGTTACTTCCAGAATAACTGAGCGGAAATTGGAAAGCGCTCTAATGCTAAGCACACGAGCCTTGAGGAATGCATCTCTCGCTGGATCTAACCTTTGACATTTTCCTACAAATCGAAGGTTATGGGAGCGCTATATGAAGACGTGGAGAACTTCTTCGGCGACATATTCGCCTGGTACGGAAGAATTGTGGCTCGATTCCCCCTCATCTTCACCATCGTGCCTCTGCTCTCCTGCATCATATTCGGTCTTGGTCTCTTCAACATCCACTACGAAACCAATATCGAAAACCTTTACTCTCCTATAAACAGTGACGCTCAGAGGGACAGACAACTCCTGAAGTCCTTCTTCGACCATAACTACCATTATTACCACCACAACTCTTCCCAACACTCGAAAGCACGCCCTGGCAACACCACCACCCACGAGTCACGACAGGGCCACCAACACAGCGACGCTCCAAAAAAGCTGGATTTCAGATTCCACCAACAGATCAATTACCCCGCATACATCGAAATCATCGTCTTCAACAAAAAACGAAAGAACGATAGTTCAGTTGAGAATTCAACCTGCCATAGCAACTTCTCCTCTCAACATCTTTCCAACTACTTGAACCACTTCGAAGATGGTGACTGCCAAATTGTCGCCTTCGACAAAGATGATCAGAGAAAGGGTCATGATCTGACTAATGTCGACGAATTGTTCGATAATTTGACGCAATTTTCCAGCGACAGTTGGGTGGCCATCCAGCTGTTGTACCGAGCAGTTGCAACTCAGAAAGGTCCGAAGAACCCCAACTTCCACTACGGCAGTGTTTGCGCAAGATTCGGCGAAGTCTGCGCCGTGGATGTCTTGGAACTGTCAGACGACAAGACGGCCTGCATGTTTCCAAGGAAATTTTTCTCTCAGAAAAGTCCTTCCATTAAATTTCATCCGCTGAAGTCCATCGGGAAGAAGGTTACTACAATGAAACCCCGTAAAGCATCAACGACTTCATCCGTGGAAATCATCCACAACCAAACACATCCTCCAGGTTTTTCCGAGACGCAGGAAAATCCCGCCAAACATTTCCAACCTTCGCCTGACTCGAACGAGATATCTTACCTTCCTCCCCTGTCTCTATCGCCGACCGCAAAAGCACTCAAACTCCGTTTCAACCTCAGAGGTGAGACCCACGGACAGGGCCGCCAGCGACATCTGCGATGGCAAGACGCCATGTTGGATTACTTGAAGCGCTTCCGATCGCCAGTCATCGACATCGCCTTTGTCGCGTCAGATTCTCTCGAGATCGAATTGAGAGATCACGTCGGTGGTGACACGAAGTATTTCGCCCTGTCTGTTGTGGCCATGTTGATTTCTGCCACCCTGGCAGGAAATGGCGGTAGTCTGGATCACGTGATCCTCGCCTATACTGGTGTCGTCGCTGCCTTGTTAGCCATCCTGGGAGCCTCGGATTGTTGAGTCTGGCAGGGGCGAGTTTTGTCAACCTCTGTAGCGTCATGCCTTTCCTTGTTCTAGGTTAATAATTTTTTTAATGAAAATACTCTTCTTTTTTTCATAAAGATATTGTTTACTTGCTAGATGAAAATGCATATTTATGAGATGGAAATATATTTAGCCGTTCTCAGTAGGAATAACCATTTCTCAAATGTTTTGAAAGCATTTTCGTTGTCAAGGAAACGATGTCAAATTACAATGTCAGACGTTGAAGCCGCTGAAATCCGTGATTTTTGGACACACATTAACACATACAAAACAAAACAAAAACCAAAAAAAGGCATGCAATCCTCGTGTTTACGATGATTTTTTCGAAGCAGCACTAATGGATAAACAAAAAAGGAATTTTCAATGAAACTTCAGGAAACATTTGTCTTAGACAATGCAATCGATCATCTCTCGCTTTCAGGAATTGGAGTCGACGACATGCTACAGTTACTGGTTGGATGGAGAAAGACTGTCAGTCAGGGAGAGAGACTCTCTGGCACGCTCAGGAGTGCGGCAGTGTCCATCACCATCACGTCACTCACCGACTTGCTGGCCTTTTGCATCGGCGCTACAAGTCCGTTTCTGAGCGTCCGAAATTTCTGCGCCTGTTCAGGTACATTGTATTTGAGTTCGCTTGAATTACAAGAGATTCTTAATTGATCTTTCTTGTTCCTCTCTTGCTTCCCTTAGGGGCGAATGCTAATGATGTCGACGTGTGCAGAGCTGTTGATGTGATGATGTGAAGTGATTGATGTGAAGTGGTTGATGTGAAGTGGTTGATGTGATATGGTTGATGTGATGTGGTTGATGTGAAGTGGTTGATATGATGTGGTTGATGTGAAGTGGTTGGTGTGATGTGGTTGATGTGAAGTGGTTGATGCATCAGGTGATTGCGATGATGTCTTAAAAGTACATTTTTTGTAAGTAAGCCTCAAAAGTAATTAATTTGTAAATTATTTTTTATAATAAGCATCGAAAAAGCATATATTTAATTTCTAATGCTACACATTTTTCGTTTGGCATAGAATTCTTTTCATAAATTTTTGAGAGATCGTCAAAAAATTGTGCTGCAACAATTTACAATTACATTAAAATTCCAAGCTGAGCAGCGTCCATAAAAACCCAAATGCACTTTGAGGCATCCACCCAGTAGTGATGCATAAAGCTAAAATAAATTGGAACAAAAGGCATTCTTTGGTAACTGCTAATATTAATAATTAATAATGTTAATAATTAATAATATTAATAACTCTAATCGGATATGTTGAAAAAGATAAAAAGATATTCACTTTCAATTAAGTTCAACTCATTGGTAGTGCTTATCTTCTCTTATGGATCAGAGTCCTTAAGAAGTCAATGAGACTTTATTTTGCAGAGAAGTTACAAAGTTGGTCAACGATTTATTTAGCCGATCGTTTCATTGATCGAATGAACGCAAAGGCTGCAGTTTGGAGCAGCTTGTTGTTGGACCTCGCATCAAAACACCTGGTCTCTGATTGATTTCCAATTTTCCTGGAAACCCGCCATCGAATGTAACCGTCCGTGGCTAAGAGAAGATGGTGGAATTGGTAACTATCTCTGAAAACGTGCTCAGCTTAAAAGTTTGGCATAAAAATTCTGTTTTCTTCCCCAGCTTGAAAAATCCATCTTCCAATGTATCCCTTTGACAAACAGAAAGCAAACTGCTGAATTCATTCGCCATTCACAACCGGAAAGTGTTTGCCTGTTTCCCGCCATTATTAAGTTCTCGGTTGTTCTCAAACATTACGAGGAACTTCAAACAGAAGCGAAAAGAAACCTTTATGCATTCATAAATATAAAAAACAACAACATTTTGTTAAGTGATGCTTCTTTTCAGTCAGAATATCTTCATGCCTGAAAATGCAGTAATTGCTCTTGGCAGAGAATCTGTTCTTAATTCAGTGCTGACTCTAATGTTGAGTTACATCGGTTTTACTGTTGACATTCCAACTTTTTCCAGTCCGAAGTATAAACTGTGGATACTTTTTTAATTTACCCAGCCCTGTGAAATTTCTGTCTTTAATCCGACCATATGAAACATCACACCAACATAAGTTCTTTGAAGTTTTTATTTAATGCAATCACATTTGAAAAGGCTGTCGAGTGCATCACATCACTTCAAGTCATTTGCGGATTACGTAACCAATAATATTCAGCTATTTATTCATTTATTTATAAACGTTTGTAAACGATTTATTCCTCGACTCCACGTTTCGAAACTCGTTATCGGCGAATCACAGCTGTGAAGCTTTGAAATTTACGAGAGAGTGGAAAGCAACGTTCCGTGTTATTTGGGAGCACTGTTGAGGAAAAGTTCACAAGTTTATTGCACCGTGGCCGTTTAAGCATTTTAAACCATCCGATATCGATGATGATGACGACAACGACTATAATGATGATGATGATGATGATGACGACGACGACGACGATGATGATGATGATGATGATGATGACGACGACGATGATGATGAATACGATCACAACAGCACTTGAGCTCCATTTGGCCGAAGCACCACAATTTATCTGCCATAATTTTCACTCCAAGATATTTCAACAATTTTAAATTAATGTCAGCCACTATCAATTTCTTGAAGATTATCGCCGACACATCTGGAACAACTGCCGTCACCATCATCGTCATCATCATCACCATAATCGATGACTTTCATTCATTGAACGACCAACGACCAGTACGAACCAAAAGCTCGTATTTCAAATTGTTCATAGGGAATCCAAAACACTGGGTGGTGATTGGATGAAGAATATGACGACGACGATGTTGATGTTGATGCTGGTAATCTATGATGATGACAGTGTTGATAATGGTGACGTTGTCATCACCTTGTCGCCAATCTGAAGGTCTCCCTAGATCTGAGATTTTGCAGTTTTAAAATTGATTTAAATGTTTGACAAATTCTTCAAAAACCTGGCCATTCAATACTCACATTCCATCTAATTCCACACGCCCCTACCTTTGCAGTAAGACATTTGGAAAGCCTTCCATCCCGGAAAATGAGATCAGATATTTCCAAGCAATATTGCTCTCGGAGGCCTTTTGAATTCCAACTCAAATGTGAAAGAGTGATTTCCACTTCTCAAGCAAATTTTGTGATCCAAGTGTCAAGAGGCAGTTGTCTATTTATTATCGTAAAAATTTAAGCATTTAATTTAAATTAATTTTAATTTTAAGTATTTCCAGCTGTCGACATTGTAAACATCAATGATGATAGCTTTGCACTTTTCTTCGACTTTCCAGAACGTGGAGTAGACTAGCAGAGACATGGAGATGTCCTGTTCTTTCTTGCTTTCCATCTATCCAGGTGATGACAAATTATTTCCAGTCAGTCACGTCTGAATTAATTGACGACCTTTAGTTGCCAGTCATTGGTCGAGGACTGCGCGTAATTAAAAGATTAGCGTCTTTCTAAAGTTCTTTGACTTTAACGGAATTTAAACGAATTACCGGGAATTAATTACTTTATGAGGACTGATTAAAAAATAAATTAATCAACTGATTTCAATTGCACATCCGTCACAAGAGTCGTAATCCACTTTGAGATCACATTTGACATGATGTCATTAATTCTCTCGCAGGTGTGGGAATATTCCTCTGCTACGTCAATCAGCTGACTTTCTTCTGTGGCTGCATCGTCCTCATTTCGAAAAAATGCAGACGCAGCTTGAAAAAGAAAGTCATCAAGGAACCAAACAACATCCCCGACAGAAAGGCTCCGACGGACAGCAGCACCACCAACACCACCATCGCCGAGTTTGACCCTTCGGGTAGCGATGACGTCACGTCCGGGGTCAATGTCGACCGATCGAAGAGCAAAAATCCCGCCAACAACAAGCAGGAGCGCGTGATCAACGTCTGCTTAGAAACTCCCAAGATCGTCGATTCGAGCGGAAACGTCAAGGTTTTGAATTCTAAAAACGTCTGTGCGACTGGAAGTTCAACTGGAGACGGAACGACCATAAGGAAAACGGACATCATGTTTACAACCCTCGTAACGGATGTCCTGACCAGCGTCCCAACCTCCGAGCACCACCAGACCGAGGACATCATCCACAACGACACCACAATCGCTGGAGAGAGCAGAGACATTGAGGGGGATGTCTACCAGCTCATCGATTGTTGTGGCAACATGAGGTCCTGCTACGAGAGGCGTAGGAATGCATCCGACGAAGAAGCAACGAAACCAAACTCTAGGTCCGGAATTTGCGAATCATTTTCCAGAATTTTCATTAATTATTACCCTAAAATTCTGCTTCACTGGGTGGGTAAGACGACCACGGTGGTCTTATACCTGGCATATGTTGGACTTTCAATCCAAGGAGTTTCCAACTTGGAAGAAGGTCTCAACTTGGAAGCCTTGGTTCCACCTGAATATTATTACCGACGTCATGCAGAGATTGACGGGAAGTTCTTTCCAAACTGTGGCATTATTGTAACGTTTTTCATCCACCAACCAATTACTTACCACGAACCTCACACGCAGGAGCGTCTCCAAAATTTTCTCAAATCCATGGAGGCTTCTGAATTTGTAGCTACCGGTTCGACAATTTCTTGGCTTGATGAATTCCTCAAATACCTGGCAACGAGTGAAAAGGAAAAGTTGAAGAAGCGTAGAATGGATGAACTTGAATTCGCCCGAAGGCTTCAAAAAGACTTCCTGCCAAGGTATCCCCAGTTTGTCGGGGATCTGGTCTTTTCCAAGCTACCCAAAAATCCATCCTACATAGAGGCGTCGAGATTCTATGTGGTCTGCCACAGAACCAATTCCTCGGAATGGGAGAAAGAGCTGATGCTGACTATGAGAAAGATGGCCAACAATTCGTCCCTACCCATGAAAGCGTTTAGTCCTCACTTTGTTTTTTACGAGCACTATGCTTCGATAGTCAAGAATGCCCTTCTTCCTGTGGGTGTCACCGTAATAGGCATGCTGTTCGTTGCCCTTGTTTTCATTCCCCACCCTATAGCCGTCACCTGCGTTATCGGGTCAATGGCCAGCGTGGTAGTCGGGATGATGGGCTTCATGCAACTCTGTGGCCTAGCCCTCAGCGCCATCACGACCATGCAGATCATTCTGGGCGTTGGAATTTGCGTCAGTTTCACAGTCAGAACGAATCATGCTTTCATGACAGCCACTGGAAAGAGTCGAAACGAGAGAGTGACCACTGCACTCACGAAAGTGGGAACTTCCATATTGACAGGTGCCGGTTTTTCCCTTCTCTCAGCTTCGGCGTTGTATTTCGGGTCGTCTTTCATATTTGCATCTTTCTTTAAAACTATCGCATTCGCCTTGCTGCTGGGCGTGCTTCATTCTATCGTGTTTCTTCCCGTGATGCTAAGCTTCGTCGGACCCAGAAGAACCTGCAAGCCGAGGCTATTTATTCCAGTTACTGCTACATCCCTCGAGACTGCGGGATCTCCAAACTGTCCCCTCATCGAAAGAGACCGACACCCATCCGAGGACTCGACAAGATCAAAGAGTTCAAATACTTCGTCGAGAAAAGATTCCAGCGAAAGCGGCTCCAAAAACTTAAGGAGGTCTACTTCAGTAGAACAACATCAAGCGGGAAGCGACGGTTCCCCGAAAGTCAACAAAGCGCAAAGAGTTTCGTTCAAACTGGAGGAAACCACTATGAAAGATCTGACGAGTTCGGACGGCAAGCAGTCAGAATGCAGACAAAAGGGAAAGACAAAAGCCACTTGCGCTCAAACAAACTTTTGACTGAGAGGCATTGAAAAGTTTATTGTCGTAATTTCCACGTTACTTTCAAGTTCACTCAACCTTTCATTTGTGTATCGAACGTTTGTTTTATATTAGGACTTGTAAAAAGAGAATTGAGACAAAACGTCCATTTGAAACTCACATTAAAGCATGCTTCGCGATGAGCTATCAAACTACAGGTCTTTCAAAAGCAGTACAGAAAATGCATTGAAATTCTGCAAAACTTGAAGACTATAATCCAGTTGATAATGCAATCTAATTTCTTGAATCATAAAAAAAAATTAAGTTATATTTTGGTGAGACAGCCAAATATTCGACCAACATTGAAAGTCACTAAGGTCTCGAAGCACATATTTTTAGAGTCGAGAAAAGTTAGCAACCGCACGAACGCACGGAAGCCACGGAAGCTGAGATTGAATCTCTCAGAAGAACCAGAAAAGTCCAAAGCTGAACGTGGCCTGTTATTAAAAAGCAAAACGAGGGGAATTGAAACTGGTCGATCGGCTCGTTGTCGACGACCGAAAGGCACTAAAAAAAAGATAAGATAATAAACTAAAATAACATCAAGGAAGGAGTAGTCAACCCAAGGATTGTTTAGGCACAGAAGTGTCAATTATTGCTTCAGATACTATCGTCGATGCTGCAAACGTGGGCATTCTTCCCGTCCAAGGCCATCCTGCTCAGGGACACTTCGTCCGGATAACCTTCAGCTCCGTTCCCAAAGTTGAGGTTGGAGACGCAGCCTTCGAATCCGGCTCTGTACGATCCTCTCGTCTCGCCGTAATCCCTGACACCGCCTGAGGAATATTTCATCAAGTCGATAAACTGCATCCACGTGCACGTCATGCAGTTGCATTAAATTTGTCATGCCGCATATTATTTTATAAAATTACAAAAGAACAATTAGATCTTTAAATTAGGCTCGCAAAAATTAAAGCAATGCAATGCCGCATTCCAGATTTTCCCTCCAAAAAAATAAACTGTATAGCGTTCGCAATCATTCACTAATCTCGACCCGAATCAGTCGTAAATAGTTATTAATTTTAATCCATCGATATTTACAAACGAACGACCAACAACGGAGACTCGACCTAAGAAGAAGTTTCCTGCATCATGAATGTCGAAGTCCGACTCCTTCTCCACGGTGTCGTACCCGTCGACCGTCAGCCTCACGAACCCGTCTCCCCTGCGAGTTCACGTCAAAAGAGTCACTTTGGCAGATTTAAGGCATTTTGCAAATTCAGTGAATCCAAGACGAGGGAGGAGTGGCGGCAAGTTACGATAAATGGTGGATTTTATGTGGTAATTAATTAATTCTAAGATGAATTGATTCATCATTCATTATGTCACAATTTATTATTATATTAGCATTTATTGTTACGTATATTTAATTACCAGGTCACGTAAACGTGATGCTTCAGACCGTCCGACACATCAACGTTTGATTTCATTTCAAATTGCCTTCCAAGCAGCATGTTCCTGCAAAGACATGTGAATGCTGTCAATATTTGTTTTCAATATTAACGTGCAATGTAATGAAAAATGATAATAATGATGATCATAATTTAGATAAATACGTTTTTTTAATAATTGTTATGACCAAGCATGAAGACGGTTCAATATTCTGACATTAAAAACATAATTCCAAGCATTTAGCATTTGCATCTTCACCTGCACATAAAACTCTGCAAATACTGCTAAGCAACAACAGCAGCAGCAACAACAACAAGACATTTAATATTTCTCACTTCATCACAAGCTTTCCATCTTCCAACCCCATGGAAATGTGGGTCAACGAGTCCCGAGAACTCTGCCAGAAGACGAGTCCGTACCTCTGAGTGGTGACGAGATTGAACTCCACGGATTTGGAGTGCCGATGCTGGTATTCATCCATGGAGAACTCGAGGAACCCTTCGCCGCTGAATTCGACACTCTGCCGCAGTACTATCCCTTTGGTGAAGAATCAAATGGAATTGCAGACCAATTTATTTTAATAAATGAATTAATTAACTGCTGCTGCTTGAAATTGAAACGATCTCAGTTATTGTCAAAATTTAAAAGTGTTTCCAAATATTGAACATCCAAAAATTCCATCATCCATTCCAAAAATACAAAAAAAAATTAAGTAAGACTAAGAAAAGGTAAATAATGGAATAATGCCCTTGCCAATTAATGCACGCGACATTTGTCGGAGTCAGCAATTAATTTACTTAGATTCAAAAACAAATAAAAATATTTAGAATGAAAAGTCTACAAACTCGTCTCGCACAATTCCCCAGAGAAACCGAGGGGACAGTGGCACTCGTCCAACCCTACGGCATTTTTGTAGCAAGTTCCCCCATTCTGACAGTGTACCTCGCAGTTCGTGTGGAGTACGCCCTCCCCAAATCCCTCGCCAATGTAGAACTCGCTGTGGTGCACCGGGTACAATCGCAGGTTGAACGGGGATTCATTTATTCTGACCTGAGATAGAGAAATGCGGACAACGTTCATGTGCAATGAAGAAGTAAGAGAGTGTCGAAACTATTTTGCAACACAATTTTCACACCTTTAAAAGATTCTAATTTTAGCAATAATATTCTAAATTAGAAGTTTTTATTTCTCCAGATCTTAGTGGAGATAGAGAGCTCTCAGCAATAAGATCAATGTATGGCCAAAGGTATTAAAGTATTGAAGCAAGCAAGTTAACAAAACCACACAATAAACTCTGTAAGACATGCAATCCCAAATGTCATATATACAAATTTTCAGGACATCGTCAGAATGATAGTCACAAATCGATATCACCTCGTTAATCTGCCCCCTGAAGAATGCGTCCCGACCGAAGCCGCAGCACACCTCGGTGAAGGACTCGTCCAAACCCCCTAGGAACAAATATGTGTTCAGCCTCAGCTCGAACCTACGGAGATCTTCAGATGATTCTGAAAATTAAAGCTAATATCTTGTAATTGATGTTGATTATACTTGTTCTCTCTGGCTGCATTAGTTGATGTAGGACTCTGTTTATTATTATTATTATTATTATTATTATTATTATTATTAAAATTATTATTATTGTTGTTGTTTCTATTGTTATTGCTGTCATGTTGCCCTTAAATGAACAGTGTTGACATTGTTGTTGCTGTTGCAATAAATAACTTTGTACTAACAGAATTGTCGATATTATTACAGCATGCTAATCATAGGGGAAAATCATGAATAATAATTAAATTGAAAAATGATTAAAATGAAAGCCAATGAATGACAGTCATTAGAATTTTCAACCTTGTCCATCGAACTCCTCGTTGACAAACAAGTGGAAAACACCGTCACGCAACATGACATTTGCCGTCACGTCTTCGCCCATCCTCACTTGACTGCTGCGCATGCTGTGAACCACTTGTAGGAAAAAACAACAACAATGTATTGTGCCATCAACAATTTTTACAACCACAAAAATAGTAAATAATATTTCATAACAAATAAAAATAAAAATAAAAACAAAACAAAACAAAAATAAAAACATCATAAACATCAGAAAAAAAGAAGAAAAAAAAACATCAATTTAAAATCATCTGAAGTTTTTAGACCCAAACCTTGGTTGACTCTGAAGGCAAAGGTCAAGTACCCGGTCGAGGTGGTTTCGGGCACGAAGTACAGGGTGAAAAATTGCCCGCTGCCGTCGGGGTGTTCGGAAACGTAAAAGATGATGGACTCCTGAGCAGTCGACGGGTCCACCATAAAGTTGAGGCTGGCATTGAAGTAGTCCGGTCTCGCTCCATAAAGAGGAACCCCAAGGAAGGTCTTCCCGGTGAAGTACAAGTCGACTTCATATCCTGGAAAGAATAACAACTGGAAATGATGTCTTTTAAGGAATGCATGGAGATGCTAAGTTGAAATGTAAAGATTAAGTTTTAAAATAATTATGCAGATGTTAATTAATATTAATGCTGATGGAAAAGTAATATTTTATGGAGTCATAAGATTTATTAGGAGCATAATCTAGGAATTCAACTCTGACCCTCTGAACATCCAGACCCACTGAGGCCAAGAGGGCAGACGCACTGCTGGTTTATGCACTGACCCCGAGCTCCGCACGAACCTATGTGATAACATTTGAATATAATTGAAATCATAATATCTGATATCATGCAATTGATATCGTGTAACACACATCCAATAACTGATGATAAGTGAAACTATAGTAATTGATCATGGTTGGTATCTAATTACTAATAAAACAAAGACATCCACGAGTAACTGCTTATTACGCATAAATCTTTTAATGTCAATCCACCCCTTCCTTCATCCATCCTTTAATCCGAAAAGCATATAACAATAATCATCATCATCGTCATCGTCATCGTCATAGTCATTATCATCATTGTCATCATCAAGAAAGCTACAAAAAACTCCAGGAAAACCTTCAGTGCAAAGTCCGGCCGACGTTTCGCAGGCAAAGCCCGAATAACCCGGAAGACACCTGCACTCGAAGGCCACCGGGTTGTCGGCGGGGTGGCAAGCTCCCCCGTTCTTGCAATGGTCGTGGTTGCAGACGGGGCAGTCCTTGACTGAGCGAGAGCCGGTCATCTGGGAGCCCACGTCGACCGATCTTCCGTCAATGGATAACTTGTTGATGCATCCTGATGAGTGGACGATTGGGATTGTTTGTTAATTTCAACTTGAAACATTGCATCGTGTGACGTTAAATAAGTAACATTGTAAAGAGGTTAATATCAATCAAACGTGATCATTAAACTAAGTAATTTAATGATTCCGTTGCATTACAAAAAAAAAAGCACACGAATGTAAGTTATGAAATTTCCAAATCAATATTGCATAACTTAAATAAAACAATGACACTTGGCCAACCATTAAGGCCATCCCTGAGCCCCGTGTACCCAGCCACGGTCTCTGCCAGGGACTGCTCGACGCCTCCGAGATACACTAGGCCGTCGTATGTAGAGTAGGGAAAGACACTGTACGAGCCGGGCAGCACTTGAGTTTCAAAGTCAACTCTCAATGATGCTGGGGCAATCAAAGAATAACTTGTACAAAATATTAATTGATTTATCAATTACAATAACCTACAATAGTCACATATTTTCTTAATGTCACGACGGAGAATTGAGTAAAAATAAATAAAATCAGAGAAAATCACAAAGTAGGTTTTGATAAATAACATTAGTATGTTATATTTTATAACATTATTAATGTAATATTAGTGTTGGCAATGTAATGTTAATTTTCAAACTCTAGTCTCACCCCCATCATCGCCAACTTTAAACTCCACCTCGGTCCACTCCTCCAACCTGGCGAAACCCCCCTCCACCACGTGGGTCTGTCGACCATCGAAGAAAGTGGCTTGCAACCTTGAATCCTTGAGTCCCAGGGATACAAACCCTTCTTGGAGATTTGGCCCACCATAAAGCAGTACCAGTCCTAGATAAAAATGAGATAAGTTTGTCATAATCACATGATAATCATTAAATAAAATAATAATAATAATAATAATAATGATGATGATAATGATGATAAATAATATATTTAGTTTATAATTAATGGAGAAATCTATCATGAAAGAGACTCCAATTTTAAAACTGTCATGAAAAACATTTATCTTGACATGTGATAATCTAAGTTTCACCATCCATATACATAACATACTTAACAAAATATACTAAAATATGATATAACATAATATATTAAAATATAATATAATATAATATGATATAATTTAAAATATACATGATATACTTAACATAATATACTAAAATATGATATGACATAATATATTAAAATATAATATAATATAATATGATATAATTTAAAATATTAAAATTTGATATAAGATAATCTTCATGTCACCTTCCATGGAAAGTGTTCTCAGGCTGAAACTCAAGGACAAGGACCTCTCATTGTTTCTGGTAGCAGGCAGGGTCAAGTAAGAAAATGGATTCTGAATGAAGTAGGGGATGAAGTCTGGAAGTTGAGAAAAAAAAGAACAGTCATTTTGGTCAGTTTTAAAATTAATAAGATTTAAAAACAAAATAAAAAAAAAAAAGAATTGTTTACCAACTTTGTGAACATGAAATTTGATAAAAGTGGTTTCATTAAATAAATAATTAATTTACAAAAAATCTTACGTCCGGATTCCACTAGGAAAACCAGTTCGGCCTGCCCGTAATCGTTTTGTGCCTGGCAAACGTATTCCCCGAAGTCTCCCGACTCCATGTCTGGGATCGACAACACATTGTCGTTCACTAGAGATTTCCTGAAAAAATATAAGACTTTTAATCAGAGGACACATTGTTTGCTTTCAAAGTAATTCAATTTCCTTCTTTACTGTATTTTATATTTATTTATTAGCTCACTAAAATGCTTGTATTAATATTAATATTATTATTATTATTGTATCATCATCATCGTTATTATTTTTATTATTATTATTATCATCATCCTTATCATTATTATTAATTAATATTATTAATGTTACTATCATTATTATCATTATGGACCGATCACTTGCAAGAAGTATTTTTGAAAAGTGGCACAATACTTTCATTGAGAAAGTATTAGCAGCACTTTTAACTGACCGCTATCGCACAGCTATCGACACGAAAATCCTCACTACCTTGGTACTTCCCCATTTCTTTTGAACCAGGTAAACTGCGGCCTGGGATTGCCTCGTGCCTCGCAGACGAGCTGAGCGGCACTTCCGAGGGACGTCGTTTTGACCGAATGCTGCTCCGCCATGGTCGGAGGGACTGCAATCAAGGGCAATGGTTAGGAAATTATTAATATTATTTATGTTTCTGGGCAATTAATATTTTAAACAAAGTATGTCAAGTCGAGGTGTGTAAGGAATTTATAGAAGCATGAAACAACTGCAATGGTCGATGAGGAATTTATTGAAAAGTTGGAAAACAATGAAAATGTGAAATTCTTGCACAAACTCTCGGTTTTAACAGTGCAAATGGTAGCAATGATGGCAATGGTTGTCGACCAGATAACAATCTCCTAATTCACCAGTACTAATAATGTCGAGCAACAACCAGTGTAAAACAATGAATTAGGCTGCCATGCTAACCCAGGACGGTGAGGATGACTTGGGCATAATAGACTCCACTTTCATGGGTGGCAAAGCATTTGTAGGTGCCCTCGTCAGATTCTTCCACCGAAGGAATGACCAGGGTCGAGCCATCAATCTCAACCTTAGGAGGCAGGTCAGAGTTGGACTTCAGCCAATGTATGTTGGGATAATCGGCTGGAAGTCGAGTCATGACAAGATGGTAGAAATGAAAAAACGTGACTTAGAATAAAAATCTTATAATAATGAACAAAAAGGTGGTAAGTAAGTCCTAAAATATCACTTATCAGTTCAATGAGTATCTGGTTTTTGTTTATGACTTTAATTTTGAGAACATTTCATACTGGAAGGTTCGCAGTTGATCTCGACGCTGTCTCCAAGTCTGGCTTGCTCATATTTGGTTTGAATGCCCTGTCCATTAGTTTCGCCTGGTGATGAGAACTCTTTTAAAATTTATGACATAAGCAATTCCATAATTTATTACCCTCTAAGATCAGCTAAAATACAAAAATCAATATTAATGCATATAATTTAAATAGCAGGTGAAATCAAACCTCCAGTAACTTCAAGGAATACCAAGCCCCTGTTCTGCCCTGCTTCATTGAATGCTGAACAGATGTAATTGCCTTTGTCTTGAAGCTGGACATTGTAGAGGCTGGAAGTTGTGTGGAAACCCATTTCATTAAATTATAGGGAATTCTACATTCGCCTTGTGCGTACTGTTCACAAAGCTCTTCACAAATTGGTTAAAAGATCAAAGGCCTTACATGAGAGAATCGGTCGTGATCGAATGTTGTTCGGGCAGGTTGCCTATCTCCTTGGACCATTTTATCTGAGGAGGCGGTGAGCCCGACGCCTGACATCTGAACTCTGCCGTCGAACCGACCTCTTGAATCAAAGTTCTCGGTGAAACCATGACGGTGGGTGCGGCTGTTGAGAATGGATTTTTATTTTTTCTTGAAATTTTGAAAAATTTGTTATCAATAAAAGAGACCATTTTAAATACTGACAAAGTACGGTCACTTCGGCAACGTTCTCGGCCGTTCCGATGTCGTTTCTTGCCGAGCAGAAATATTTTCCCGCGTCGGACTCCCTCACTGCCTGGATTTCCAAGACGCCCTGCCTCTCGATGGCATGAGGCGGAAGGGGCACGAGAGAATCCCTGCTCCACTGGAACACGATCGGTTGGCTGCCGTCGGCCCTACATTCCAGTCTCAGGTACTCTCCCGGTCTAAGATGAACACTGCTTGGAACTATGCTGATGACTGGAGGGCCTTAAGAAAGAGACATTTACAGGTTAAGTCTTTAAGTGTTTTTCTGTTAAATGCATTTATATTCAAATAGAAGCTAATAATAATAATAGCAATAGCAATAATAATAATAATAATAATAATAATAATAATAATAATTATAATAATAATAATTATAATAATTTCAATCGGGTGAGAAAACCCAAAATTGAGATCCAAATTAAATGCTCACTTAAAACTTCCAGATGGGCAGTTGCCTCAACCTCCAGGTACCTTCCTTCGCTCTCAACCGTGGTGATGCACTTGTACGACCCCGAGTTCCTCTGGGTGAGATCAATGAATCGCAAAGTGTTTCCGACCGGTTCTGCGTTTTTGATGTGGCCAATGGGGAGCCAGCCAGAGTCTGTGTCTCCGAATTGGAAGAACCACTGGTATTCTCTTCCTTGAGCTTAATACAATAAATGTACTGCAGGTTAATAACTGCGCTTGTTATTCCAGATAATATTTGTAATTTTAAACAACTATTGTTAATATCCAGCTGTTAATTGCATTTATGTTCAAACAGAAAATAATAATAATAATAATAATGATAATAATAATGATAATGTTAATAATAGTAATAATAATATCGGTAATGATGATGATGATGATAGCGGTCATTGCTCATGTAAACAAGTTGTAGCTCCACGTTGCATATTATACTCTCCCACTCACCCATGCACTGAAGTTGTGATGACTGTCCAACAGCGATTCTAAGTGTAGGGGGGTAGATGGTTATCAGGGAGCTTTCCCTGTGTTCAGCAACTGGAAATCGTTGGACAAAATATTTACAGCGAAACGAGTGAATATTTCAACCGAACTCTTGAACGTTGTTGAAAGTTCCTTAGCCAATTAGCAACACCAATAATTGTCACCAATTAATTATAACGACGGTGAGAGCATTCATTAATTAAAATCACCGTAAGGGAACAATCACCTCTGAAATCTACAAATTTCCTGAACTCTCCAATTTCTCCTTGGACATGGCAGGTGTATCTTCCCTCGTGGCTCTTGTCGACCCTGTCTATCGATAGCGACGTAAGCCCGTTCGCCGACGGGGTTGCCTGACCCAATGGCGAGATCCATCTGATGACGTGGTTGGGGTGGGAATCGATTTTCGTGTAGGTGCATTCCAGGTGCAGCGGCATACCCTCCTCGAGCTCGTAAACTTCTTCCGTGTTGAGGACCAAAACCGGGTCCTCCCCGGGCCCACCGGAATCCCCATGAGCTGAAAGTACATGTTAGATGGAGATTGTCAAAAATTTGTTTAAATACACCTACATAATAAATTTTCATCCAAAAACCATATTTTTTGACATTATTCCTAATGTAATCTGTTCTTGCCTAAAGCTAAAGATTATATTAATCAGAGTAGTTATGCTTGAGAATTCGTTTGTACTTCCTCATGAACAATTAAATTTATTTTACTAAAATAAATATTGAATAATTTCAGCAAAGAAATTTCAAATCGGTAGAAGATGTAATGGAGAAATTATTTTGTTTTAAATATTATTATGTAATATAATTTTATTACTCAAGCAGTGGCCTAATTTTGTTGCACAACAACCAAAAAAGTAGAAATGAATATTCACATTTAATAATGATTTCAGAGTAAGCCTCTTTGTATCCTTCATCGGTCTGAGCCGAGCAGAGGTAAGTTCCGGCATCTTCGGCATTCGGGTCGAACAGGGTCAAAGTGGGTCCAGTGATCTTCAAAGACCGATAACTCGTTTAACCGATAATAACTTGCCAAAGAATTTTAACTTTTGCCAATGAAAGGATGAAAAAAACATTAGAACATTAACAACAAAATAAGTCCTATTTGTAATGTTTTGAATAACAACACATGTGAATTTCTAAAAGAAGGAATTGAAATTTTACTCTGTGACTCCCTGAAAGAGCCTGACCAGGTCTACTCCAAGTGATTGCCGGAAGAGAGGGTCCCACGTTGTGCACCGTGCAGGTCAGTACCGCAGTCGAGCCGACCTCAACTTCCAGTGATTTTGGAGATATCTCCAGGTAAGTGCCTCTCGTCTCGAATGTACCTCCGATAAAAATATTTACCTTTTGTTTACATAATAGCAGATAATTAAGCGAACGTCAACAATTTTACAAGTCACATGACAAACCTGTTAGTCTGTCTTCGTGTGCCAGTTTGAAGGTGTAGTAGGCCATTTCCTTCCCTCCGTCGACAAAGTATATCGTGCACACGTACCTTCCTTCGTCTTCCTTCCGACACTCGGGAATCTTGAGGGAAGAACTGAACTCTTCTCTGGTTTGCTCGGCTCCTGAGAATCACGAACGCACGAAGAAGTGAGTTGTTAATGCGGGCGAGTTGTTTATTTTTTTAAATAAATTGTTATTATACCTTTATTCAAAAAAAGCTCATGCCTTATCTTGAATAAAAAAATATAAATGCATGAATGTGTTAATTGATGTACTTACCTGCAGGAAGCCTTCCCTTGAGTTTTGCCCAATCGATGCCCTCGACTTTGATGTAGGAATCCGTTCGACAGCTCAGAGTCAAGTCCTCGCGTTCGACGATTTTTGGCGGTGCCGATACAGAGACGGGGTAATTTGGATCTGCAAAAAATCAATTTACAATTTAATATCGATTCATACAATTTAAACGAAATAAACAATTTCAAATCGATTAAATTCGATTTTGTACTCTGAACGTTGAGGAAGATTCTCGAGGAGGCAGTTCCGATTTGGTTCCTCGCGTGGCAAACGTACTCTCCCTCGTCTGCCTGTTTAGCTTGTTGGATGTAAACATTACCATCTTGGGTAAGGTACTGGTAAAGTGGAAGGCCATTGTGGGTCCAGTAAATGCTAGGCTTTGGACTTCCTTTCACGAAGCACTTGATTTCGACGGGCTGACCCTCGACTGCAACGGTCTCGTAAGGCGAACCGATGATGGCGGACGGGGTTCTGTCGGGGGACGAGTCGTCTGCATGAGAATATTTGAATAAACGTAATGTCTTAATGACGTGGAGGGTTGCAATGCACCTTTAACGAAACAAAGGATTTTTTAAATGAAAGTATTCCTTGTGATAAATATGCAACATAATTCCAAAAGTGACTTAAAGAAGACAAGAACCACTCCAAAGACACCATAATAAGTTGCAAAAATATCACCCGCAGATAAAAGGCAAAATTACTCTCGTGGAGTTAAACCTTCGATAATCAACTCAAATTCGTCCTCGTCGGCTTCGTCCTCTGAAATGTAGACGGAACATACGATTTTTCCGGCATCGCTCGGATTCACGTCGTGGATGACGAGCTGGCCCTCTCCGTCGTCGGTGTATCTGTGGTCCTGTCGCCTTCTATCCCTCCTGAACCAGATGATGGGGTTAAAACTAGTATCCTGTAGATTGTGGTAAATATAACTGAAGAAGAAAAACAATGATAAGCTCAGGTATGTGAATTTTCTTTTAAATATTGATAAAACATCGTAAAACTCCAAACTTGCTTCTCACATTTTGACACAGAACAAGCAAAGCTCAAGCATCTCTACAGCTTGCACATAGGATGCAAGCTATTTATGAAAATATGCTAATTGTGGTTTATGGATGATGAAAAAATTGTGCTGACCAGGAATATGCCAAAATTATTCAGTCTGCTTATAAAATATTAATTATCGAAAATGCCGACAATGTTCGATCTAATCCCTCACAAGGTCTGGACCCAAGTGACATTCGAATGTCGCCGTGTCGCCTGCTTTAACATAGCGCAGTCTGGCCCCGGTCGCAAAAATGGGTTTATCCTCATTAGCTGCAAAATTAAGGACAGTCTGTAACCAAGATAATTATGAAAACTTCATTAGGGATATCAATTAATATTCCAATTCAATAAAGAAATTCTGAAAATTGATAGAAGAAAAGCTTACTAATTCCATTTAAATAAAAGTTGGCCTGAGCATCTCCATAGGGATAGTAAAGGGCCTTGCAAACATAATCCCCTGCATCGCCAGGAGTGAGGTCGGGGATGACCAGGATGTTGTCGGCTTCGTATCTCACCCTGAAAATGTGTTTTTAGTCATGATGAAGAACAATCATTCAGTGGGAATTATTCAGTTGAATGAAATACAAAAAGGTTTGTTTGTATTTGTATTTAGCCAATTTTTTGAGTGCCTTATATATCCGAATAGGATGTGAAGGTACTTTTTAATCGCTCTACCATTTACATGGCACCTCTACCCAAGGGCGCTCCCTGGCAATGCAACCGATCGGCCGACCTGCACTTTTGTGCTTTTGTGTTTACCGTACTTATTTCTGGACATTGCATTGAAGAGCATTCTTTCATCCATTCACTGGTTGTTCACATTCAATCTCTTGTGGTGCAGTTCAGCAAAAAGCTTGCATTTATAATAGAAAGTATATTCGAACAACGAGCCTCCTAAAACTCTCTTGTAATCTCAGCCTCAAGTAGAAAGCATTTCATTTCACCATTGCATTCTTCCAGAAGGATAACAATATCACCTACTTTCCACTCAGCGGTCTTCCATCTGCCCTGGACCAAGTGATGCTGGGTTCGCCGCTTGCAAAGCACTGAAGTCTGGCGTTGTTTCGGCCTCCTTCCTTCCAGTACTCGTGGGTGATGTAGGCTTGCGGAGATCGATTGCCGTTCGCTGTTGTCGACGAGAAAGTAACGGACGGAATGATGAATCATTCGAATGACGAATCGTGAAAACAAAGTTTTTGTGAATAATTCTGAAAATAAAATAATTCGATACGTTTTCGACCCACCGTTTGCGGTGACGTTGACCTCGTGTTGTACTTGACCGTACTGGTTTTGAACGATGCACCTGTAAATGCCTACGTCCTTTTGTTGGAAGTTAGTCAAGGTGATGGAATTGTCGGCCTGTTTCAGATAGGTTATGTCCGCTCCGTCCTTGTACCAGAAGACGGTATAGGCGACTGGGCTCTGTGCCACGCAGCTCAAGATGGCGTTACTGCCATAAGGGATCGGAATGAAACTCGGCCCAGGACCAATTTTTGGCAATCTATCATCTAAAATATCATTAACTGTTGCAAGCCCACACTAACAACAACACGACAACAACAATCAGCAGCAACAACGACGACAACATTTTATGATATTGCAACATTCGAGGATTTACTCAAATTTCTGCATTATTATTGAGCTATAGTCACTAATAATTAGTGATTATTTTCAAAATAGAAGTGGATTTGATTTAAATTGATCCTGAAAAGGAACAAATGACAAAGACAAACTTTAAAAAAACATGAGGATTTTTGGGAGTTCTGGGTGCCTGGAATCTCATCAAGTTTGCAGAAACTGCCAAAGATTCAGGGAGTTTGTGAAGAAGCAAGAATGGAAAAATCAATTTGCTCGTGAAGAATAATGGTGAGCACAAAGAGACGATAGATTTGCTTGAAAAGAAAATTGAGAGGTTAGAAGAAGAGTGATGAAATTGTTGTGAAGAAGCAGCTATTAATGTTGCTAGAAGAGAAAGTTGAAAACCTCAGGGTAACAGTTGATATCCAACAAAGGATATCAAGGAGGATGACCACAAAGGATATCAAGGAGGATGACCACAAAGGATATCAAGGAGGATGACCACAACGGATATCAAGGAGGATGACCACAAAGGATATCAAAGAGGATGACAACAAAGAAAAAAATCAAGCTTGGTCTGAAATTGTGAAGAAACTAGTCGACACAAAGTTAAAGACAATTGCAGACAACGTTCAAATTGAATAATGAATGTTTCCTACCTGGTTCAACCTGGATGTAAGCAACAGCTCTTATTTCCTCTCCTTGTTGGTTTCTCACAACGCAGGTATAATTTCCAGCATCTTCCGACTGGATGCCTCTGATGTTGAGGATGTTCCGTGCATCCCCGGTGGTGCTCTGGCTCGCCCGAGGTCCTAGGGGATCGGCATGGTTCCTCACCCAGTAAATGACGTACCTGGACCCCTCTGCCACTTCACAAGCGAGGTTCACATTTTCGCCCACCTTCGTGCGGTAAACGTCTTGGAAGTTTACGATTACGGAATCTGGAGGAGTAATTACAATCATTACTTCGAACATCATTGATGACTAAGTTGATCAAGGATGCTTTTTATAGATTATTTATTGATGGCAGACAAACCCTTCACAAAGATGTTGATGTGATGTTCTTTCTTTCCCTGGATGTTTTCAGCAACACATACATAAGTGTCCTGATCCTCGTGCTGAATGCCCCTTATGCGCAAGGTGTTGTCCGCTTCTACGTAAGCCCTCGGCCCAAGATCCGTACGACCTCTTCTGAGCCAGTAAACCGTCGTGGGGTAATCGCTCTGGACCTTGCAGTGCAACGCAACATCCTGGTCGACATAGGCAGTCACATCTCTTTTTTCAGGAGGCTGAATGGCTGTATAAATGAATTGAAATTGATCATTAAAAGTAATTTAATTACAATTGAAAATAAATTTCAAACATTAAATTGTAACAATTTGTTTAAAATATGTTTAAGCAAAAATATGTTTTTGAAAACATTTCATCTCAAAAATAACCAAAGTCAATTACATGTCAATAGTGGATCATTAAATCAATCATAATGACATGAATTGGAATCATTATCATTTGCACGACTTACGCGGCTCGCCTCTGACAGTTAAGTCGTAGTACTGCGTGTAAGTCCTTCCGTTGTCGTACACAGTGCAGACGTATCTTCCGTTGTCCCTTTCCGTGAGTGTTTTAAAGTGCAGGGTGTTTTCGACCGTCAGAGTCCTACCCTCCAAGGGCATCGGGTCCCTGGTCCAGGTGAGGACGTAGTTTACGGTATTCTTGACACTGCACAACAGGCTGTAATCGGTACCGTACATTGGCTCCGGATGGGATGGCTGTATTTGCAGTTGTACACCTGGAATGCCTGACACAAAAATTCGAGGATATAAATGTTTGTTTATGTGGAAATTAGCAAGGAAGTGGAATCTCATCTATTACAACGTTGATGAATAATGCTAAAAAAATATTATAAAATATTATAAAATTCTTCACCAATAAATGTTTAAAGTTAATCTTAATTTTAATATTTCAATCACATTTTCAAAGATGCTGGTCAAAGATGACTCACCGGTGACATAGACAGTAACAACTAGTTCAGTGGTGCCATAGTTGTTTCTCACAATGCAGACATAAACACCGGCATCATCCGGTCTGATGTTCCTGATCACGAGCCTTCCGTCCGGCTGCTGAGTCGCCCTTTCCGAAAGGGGTTGATTTTCCCCGCGGACCCACTGTAGAGTCAGGGGTTCTGCTCCACGAGCATTGCAAAACAGGGTCAAATCTTTTTCTACTTCTACCGTCGGGTTGGGGTCAACCTGGTCGATGACCGGTTGATAGGGTGATGCCGTTGGAGTGACTGCAGACATTGCAAATGTTTTATTATCGAACTGAATCTCATCGATTGCAGAGATAGTTACACTGTTTTACAAATGAAATATCTAATAACATTATGGGAGGAGCAAATATCTTTGGATATAAAATCAAAATAATACCATGACAACAATTTCAAGATCATAAAAGGCACAAAAATATAACAAAATGTAGAAATAAAACTATGTAAAGTATTTACCAGGGATTACTCTCTTGCAAAAGCCATATTTTACCCATGGGTTTCCTTCATAACCTGGCAAACATCTGCCAAAGAGAGAAGGAGAACAAATGATTTAATTATAATGAGTCATCACAAATTAACATACAAAATAATAAACATAAGTAGCTTAACATGTGAATATTTTGTATCAGATACAAAACACCGAAGAATCAACTATTTCTGAGCTAACCAATTGAGATGTGCAACAAAATTTTGACAACTAAATAAAGTAGAAAAGTGCCAATGGTTAAGGAATCAGCTGGTTTCATTAGCAGAAACGGGAAAAACCATGGACTTGAAGTCTTATGCAGGTCTTACTTGGACACGTACACATATTCAATCAATCCAAATAAATGTCTTTAGAAGTCATCGAATTTTCATTAATTTCACTTAAAATCACTTTTAAGAAAACAAAACAGAAAAAAAAGCAGACAAATGAGTAGATGATGTTTTAACTATGACGGTGATGTTGTGAGAGACAAAAAGAGTATCATCACCGGCATCAACACTCAAATTGCAGATTTTAAGTATCGTACCAAAGTTTTGCAGAACAATCCGATGCTGGAAAACATACGAACCTCTCACAACGTTCTCCAGTGTGTCCTTCTGGACAGGTTCGACACTTTACCTGATTTGTTGATTTATCTTCCTCACACGTGGAGACCTCCCTTATAAATGCAATGATTTTCGTTGATAAATTAAACCGTTTTAATAATAATTAATAATATTCAGAGTGCTCATCAGCTTTAAAATTTGAAATTTACTTTATTTTTTTGAATTTGAAGCCATGTCAACTATGTAAAATGATATGCATTTTTCATACATGTACAAAAACACACATGCACACAGGCTCGCATGTAAATAAGTAAAAGACCAACCTTCCATCAACAGCTGGTATGGGGCACTCGCAAGGCCTGCAAGCATACTCTCCTCCAGTGGTAGCGTCGCCATAGAATCCTGCTTTGCATTTTTCACAATGTCTACCTTCCGTGTTATGCTGGCATACCTGCACAATAATTCATCTTTCAAATACCGCCCATATTGTCAGAGGATCAAACCTCCGAACGGGTCGAGTGGCGGACGCACGACAGTCCGACGGTTTTATTCCGAATTTTGCAAATCTAGAAATACAACCGTCTCAGCAACTTGCACGTCGTTGAGTTGCATTTTGAGTTTGGAACAATAAATTAGGAAGGCTCAAATTTTTTTCTTGAATTTTTCAAAATCTTGAGCCAGCTGAGAGTTGAAACATGGCTGTTTATGTTAACATTCCCACACATTCATGACATGTGGACATTGGTGTTAATAAATCTTCGAAGGGAAAGGATTTATTATTGTTATATTAAGGATTAACAATAAATAATAAAAGTGGAAATGGAGAGCCTCCAAGTGACTTCACAAAATTAGATACTCGACACGAGATATTATCAAAAGATGATTGTGGAATTAAATGTGGATGGCCTAATTGAAGATGGAGTGCGTTAAAGGATGCACTGCTCTGGTGCCAGTGGAGTAAGTTAGAAGCCATCACCAGGTGGCTTTATACACTGGATAATCAGTAAGTGCCTTAGGCAGGAGATAAAAAAAATTGTTTTCGTCGACACGGTGTCCACATTAAACAATTATGATAAAATAACTATTTTCAAAAGAGAATGATCACACATGTTGACTCCCACGATCAACAGCCATCCTCTAAAACCACCATGCACCAAAGAGTGTGGTAGAAACATAGAAAGAGGAGATATTGTGGGATGTGATGATATTGGAAACATCTGTCATTACAGATAGATAATCCCAGCAAATAGGCCCGACATGATCTATCACATCGAAAAGAAGACATGCCTATTAATAGAAATAAAGGTGCCGGAGGATTCAAATATTTTAACGGAGGAGGCAGAGAAGATGAATGAATGTAAGGACCTTCCAATTGAAATTCAGAGAATGTGGCAGACAAGAATGAGGGTGAGTTGTGGCGGGTGACTTGGAAAGAGCGAGTCGAAAATAAGGAGAATGGCTGGAAGGGATCCTTCGCTGTTTGGAAACCCAGAAAATAATGATAACAACAACAATAACACTGATACTAATAATAACAATAACAATAACAATAACAATAATAATAATAATAATAGCAATAATAATAACAATAATAATAATAGTTATAAGTGATTGATTGAAATTGACGACCTACCGGACACCACTCCTCTTCATTGCAGTCGCCATGTCCATAGCAGTCACATTTGCTGCAGAGTTTCTCCACTGGACTTATGACTTTCTCTTTGTAATCAGCCTGGCATGTCTTCATTTAAAACAGATTTAAAGTAAATTTAAAAGTTGCTCGGTCGATTGATCCAATTGTTGTTCGACCGGTTGAAATGATCGATCAATAACAACCAAATTTAATCACTAGATTAATGCTATTCATTCACTTTCTGAGAAGTTCATATTAATAATATGAATTCATATTAATCACAGAGCAAAAATTATAATAGACGAATAATTTATTTCATCCAATCCAGATCCGAATGAATTTAAAGAAAATCACCGCACGAACCTCACAGGACAGTCCGGCATAGCCGGAAGGGCAGGTGCACTGCTCGATGAAACTTGCCTTCGGACGACCTGTGTTCGATTCTCTGGCAACATCCAGGCTGACTTCTGACAGACTGGAAATCCATGGAAAGTGAAATAAAGTCAAGAGAGAGATTCTAAAGTAACTAACCAATTTCTGAATAAATTTATGTGAATAATCAAAAGGAGCTCAAGATATTACAGATGGAATGTGGATCAGCATGTTAAATATGAGGCTTATAAATGTTTACTTTTCGTATTCAAGAGGCAATTCATTTTATTTTTAAAATACTTTCCAAACGAACCCATTCACGAAGTCGTCCGTCGTGTACCGAGCTCTTATTTTGAAAGCTCGCAGATTGGAAAGGACGCTCATGAACTGCGCTCTGTTGAGCGGCTCGTTCTCTTTCGTCGTCCAACCATTCTGCACGACAACCAGTACAAATGTAAAAAGTATATAATAATAATAATACTTAATTTATAATGCACCATTTGCATAGCGTCAGAGGCACTAAGTTTAATGCTTATTAAAAATATCTAAATGTAGATGGACCTCCTTATTATAAATTTTGTTGAAATTACAAACCCACCTCCCTCAAAGGAACCGAGACTCTCTGAGGGGGCCCCGAAACTACGAAGTTTGGATTTTTGTAGTACAGTGTGAGTCCATTGTTGCCCTTTGAAAACATCGAGAATTAATTTATAATTTCAATATATTCTAATTAACAGTAATAATAATAACAATAATAATATTTTAAATCTTAGTTGTCATAAATCAGTCCTTTAATAGTCCAACCATTCAACGAAATTTTGGCATTTAAAACTCAATTTAGATGAATAAATCATTCGGGTGCTTATAGAAACAAAATTGCTCACGGTGAGCACGACGTCTGGCCAATTTGTAAGTCGGTTGTTGTTTCCAGTCTCGTAGTAAACTGTGTAGTTGAGGAATCCTCCATAACTGGTAAGCTGTGGCAAGTAATGAAGCATTTTGAAAACAAACATTCGAGTAGTTAAATTACTCATTTAATTGTTTTAATTAATTAATTAAATTTAGATTAAATGTATCCTAAACAACCATTTTCATGTAACATCGTACATGTCGTTTGTATTATAATTATTGTCACTTGATGTGCAGGTTAGCTGAACAGTAATCATTCCCACTTGTTTCTTTCATCCAAGCAATTCAATTAATCCCATTGCCATTTGTCATCGCACGAGCGAGTAACGATCACCTTATTCTCGAGGTACTTCTCCGGCAATTCCCAAGACAGGAACTCGTAAGTCTTTGGAAGGCGTGTGAAGAAGGTGACAAAGCCAGGTCTGAATTTTGTTGTGAGTGGGAAATCTTCAGCTTCGAGTGTTTTGTTCTCGGTAACCTCGAAGTTGTCCACGTCATCATCCAGGTTGCCGGTGTCGGTGAAGTGGGAGTTTATCTGGAAATAAAGTCAAAGTGGTGAAATAAAATCACAGGCAAAGCCTTCACATCCTCCCTTTCTATTTTGAAATTCGATCAAACAAGGTAAAGACAAGAAACATAAACATAATTTCTAGTTTACTTGAATAACATTTGAATCTAATTAATTGTAATTAATAATTAGAATGCCACACTGCTAAAATTTGCAAATTTTTGAGAGCAGAACTTATAGAATCCAAAGTAAGGTATAGAAATTATATATTCTTATATTCTTTATATTTAAAACAACTCTCCCATAATTAAAATATTATAATCTCTCAACGAGTAAATACCGAATGGCACCAACCGAATACCACTCGTAGGACTCTGCCAGGTTGCAAGTGCTGGTGGCCCCCCAGCCAAAAGCACTCATCACATCCCTCTGGGTTGTCTCCTCTCAAGTTGAAGGAGTTGGGCCTGCACTTGGAGCAGTCGGGACTTTGTACATTTTTCTAAATTTTGGTGATAAGTGAAAGTGGTAAGTTGATCGTAAGTTTTTGTTCGACCTGGAAAACATGGTGCGACTACCTTGCAAGTACATGTCTTGACACCATCGACAATGTCGGTTCTAGCAGTGCCATTCTCGTGGCAAACCTTTGGTTCAAGTTCTGGAAATGTCAATTGCATCAGTTCAAAAAGTCTTATCTCTTTAAAAAAATTTTCTATAAAATAAAGACATTAAAAATCTTAAGTTAAGTAATAAAAAAACTAATTACTAATGCAAATGCCACTAGCAAGAAGGTAATCCCTGTGACATTGACGACAGTCTTCGCCAAAAGAACCTTCGCTGCAATTGTGGCACTGAACCTCCCTTTCTTTGTTCAGCCTGCACAGGGTAGGCTGGTTGCTTTGTAAAATAAGGAAATCAATTAGCTCTTGATTGACCCAATGAATTAAGACAGATAAGAATATAATCGACCAATTGACTGGTTAGCTAAAAATTAGTTATAATAACAACAACAACAACAACAACAACAACAATAATAATAATAATATATAAAATTAGTAATAATTAAATAGCTATCATTTAGAAAGCAGTGACTCACCCATGCCAGGGGCAGGGACAGACCTTGCATTCCTCGCCCGTAGTGGTGCGATAGTACCCATCTGTACATTCCTCGCACTGCCAACCCATGGTGTTGTGCTGGCAGTTCTGTCACAAAAAGAAAACGTCTTTGTGCCGCCATTTGGGACAAGAGTTCTTTGGCAACTCGAGTACAATTAGCGAGCCTAGGCACAAACGTTTGCCCAATTTGGAAGCTAATTAGTATTTATTTACGCCATTTCCACATTTCCTTCCGCCACATATAGCCATTTATTTTTGTTTTGTTGCTTGTTATTTTTTACTCTCACGTTAATAATTTATTTATTCGCAATATTTTTCTTATTTTTTTATTTATTTGCCCAAACGTCATTGTCGCTCAGCAGTCAGAGCACCAAGCATCCCTAACCAGGCAGTAGCCATGTTCAGGATCACAGGTGGTTGAATGTCCACTGCAGAAGCAGGTGGATTCACAATCACCACTTGGAGTCCTCCTGTAGTTAGGGGCACAGACCTGCAGTTCAATGACAATTAATAATTAATTAATTATAACATAATTAAATTCATTAGCCATTGCCAAGAAGCAGTCAGTGCAATGTGATTGACGATAATTTAAAACGTCACGTGACGTGTTGTCGTGCGAACAAAAATGTGGCTTAAGTAATGATGATATCTCTTCACAATCTACCTCGCACGACGTTCCTGTGTAACCCTCCGGACAGGAGCAGACCTCGACCAAGTTTGCGAGGCCCCTCATGTTGTCCTGGTCAGAAGTGGTGCTCAGGTAAATGTCAGAGATGCTGAATTGTAAAATGTTAGTCGACCTAACAATCTCAAATAGTTTGAAAAATTGAAAGATCAATTGAGCAATAGCTAACTGGACATCCTCTTGGTTTTGCGAGAAGACGAATCTGACTTGCGCACTCTTGACATCTTTCAGAACTTCCAACAAGTCAGCCCTACTGGCCGGCCTGTTTTTGAGGGGGTCCAAGTACCATTGGTTCTGAGATGGAAAAAAAATTAAGATGTAAATATGTAAATCACTACAAAACAAATTACAAAGAAGGTAAATACAATGATAATGATACAATTTACGAGAACACTTCCTTACATAAAAAAATGCAGATATTTATTATTTCAAATAAAAAATTTCACTGAGAAGAATATACAAAGCTGAAAGTTTTTTACTATTTTCGATGTTTTTCAGTCTTGTATACATTGACATTTATTAATAATCAAAATGTTATTAACGTGTTTCGAATATTTTCAGAGCAAATCGAAAGCAATTGAAGGATGCAATTTTGCAAAATGAGGATTTGTAGAATCACAGAAACAGAGAATGCATGACATGTTCACATGTTTTGAATGGAAATTAGTGAGTCATAAAAATAATAATGATAATAATAATGATGATGATAATAATTATAATAATAATAATAATAATAATAGTTTAAAATAATAATCAGCAATGAAAACAAACCCACCTCCCTGAGTGGAATTCGAACGTGAGTTGTGACATTCGGTTGTACAGCATCATGGTGGAAGCTGTAAAGCTTTACATTATTCGCCCCCTGCAGACGGCAATAAGTTGTTGAATACGTAAATGTTATCACGTTATAATATTATAAATTAATTCGACCAACTCACAGTAAGCACGACGGCGACCAGGTCATCAGAGGGTTTGGGTTCTCCGTGGTAAAAGACATTGTACATGATGTAACCGCCATAGCTGGTGAGCTGTCGAGGAAACGGGAATGAATTAGAAGTGAATTAATTAATTTATTTTAATTGCGCCATGAAATCTTAATTAAGACCATTCCTGATAACTGCAAGTTGAAAAGAAAATTTAATAATGATTCAAGAATTAAAAAAAAAAGTTTTTGTATTTTTGTTTATCAAAACATCCACTGCATAGCTAGATCATTGGGACGGTACTCCTGCAATGGGATTCAAATCCGTGCTGCCATCGTGGGAGTCTTAAGCATATTAGACCATGCAGGAGCACGAGCATTTTAATTAAGTACATCATCCCTTTAACAAGTTAGTGCATCATCCCTTCGGTTACCCTGTCGCCGATGAAGGGGTCAAAAAGTTCGCTGAACGATTGGACATTCACTTCAGACAGAGGTGCTCTCAGGTAGCCCAAGGAGCCATGCTGGATGTCATAAGCTCTTCTTCTCTGGAGAATGTCAGGAGAATAATGCTTGAATGAAAGTTTCAAGAAGACGTTTCAGTTCATACCAAAGAGTTGTAGAGGGTGCTACTGGTGCATTCGTCGGTCAGCTCAGAGCACCAACATCTCAGACACTCGCTAGGATTCCTTGCTTCGCTGTTGAACATGGGAGGTTGACAATGAACTTCTTTGGGAGCTTTAAAAGATTTTTTAAAAGGTTTTTCTTGGTCTAAGTAATTCGAAGAAGCAATTGATTTTAAAAATCAATCAAGATTATTAAGATAAACCAAGCAGGATTATTAACAAATATTCATTTAAGGATAAAGCAACAATACCGTGCCGACCAGACTTACGCAAAAGGTAAACTATGGTGTCGGGAGTTGCAAAGATGCTTCCTCTGCTATTGATGGCTTCGCAGCTGTAGGCACCCTCATCTTCCTTCCTAAGGTCCTTAATTACCAACTTCCCCTTGACAGTCACCATCTCGTTGCCCCAAGTGACCGGAGTTACTCTCTCCATCGTAGCGGTCACCCTCGGTGCCGGGCCGACGAAGCCCCAGTTCAAACGCCAGATGATGAGAGGGGCGGGTATGCCTCTGGCCTCACATTCCAATACAATCTCGTCGCCCTGATGGCCTGCCTTCTCACTGATCATCCTCACCGGGACACTGGGAGGAACTGCGAAATGCAAGTGTGCCGAAGATATGCAAAATAATCTAAAATCTATAAATTCACCATTTCAAGATATTGAATTAATTTAAATAAGCATTTAAATGAACTGATGATCATAAAAATGTACGATTTAAAATTTAAGAAAAAGAAGAGTGCCATTCACTAACTGCATCCCTTTTCGTCGGAATGATCCTGACAGTCAGTTTGGGCATCGCAGTGATACCCAGCGGGGATGCACTGTGGCACGTCCTGACACTTGAATTCATTCGCTCTGCACCCAGTTGACGTTAAGTTGGTATCTTTTTATTTATTGTAAAATGTTTAAATTTCATTATCCATCTCAACTTTAATTAAAAAATCTTTTAATTATTAATTTTGTCTTAAATAGCAGCACCTCGTCCAACGAGCAGTAATTTGTGGATTCAATAAATGGTCGGCACTCAGACTCACCGCAACCCAATTCGTCCGATTGGTCGTTCTCTCCACAATCACTATCGCCATCACATCTCCATATTTGGAGAATGCACTTGGAGTTGGCACACCTGAATTCGTTTGGCTCGCATGTATCTCGCATCGCTGGAAACATGTTACATAGCACTTAATAACTTAATTCTTAGCAATCAACAGATTATATTTAATATTATTAATTAATACTATTACTACTACTAATAATAGCAATAATAATAATAATAATAATAATAATAATAATAATAATAATAATAATAATAATAATAATAATAATAATAATAATTGCCTTATATTACTCTCTTTTCAAATTAGTAATTAATTTTACAATTATGTACCAATTAATGCTTTGAAGGATTGTAAATTATTTACAATGGAGCAATGACATATTACATTTGACTTTTCAGCAACTAATGCAAGTAAAGATGAAAAATTGTTCTTCGAATGCAAGTTACAATGTAATTCCAACGTCTTACCGCAATTTTCTTCATCAGATTTATCCAAGCAATCGAAATCCCCGTCACAAACATAATTGATGGGGATGCATTGGCCATTTCTGCACATCGATTCCCCGGCTCTGCAGTAACCCGGTCTTGGAGTTGGCAATATGGAGGGACCGACTGCAACACGAGACGTCTCACTTAAGAAGCGCACGATGTAAATCTTGTAATTAATGTTAATCAAATAATCGTAACACTGTGCAGTGCACATAAATAATAAAGAAAATAACAACATCAATTTAAAAGCTGAAGTTTGAATCGTGGTGGCAATATTTCGATGAGCTCCACAAAAAGAGCAGGCCAACTAATGCACCTGCCATTACCAAGAAGATGTAATACTGTGCAGGTGCTTCTATTAACAAAAAGATGACTAAAAGAACGTTGCCATGGCAATCGGTCAGTGGACCGGAGACACCAACCGATGTCTTCGACACTCAAAACGACAGAAGCATCGTAGAATCCCCTCTCGTCCGAACAGACGTACTCTCCTGCCTCCTCCAGCCTCACGTCCGATATGGTAATTCTGCCCGTCTGATCAACTCTGGCATTATATGGCAGAGAATTCGTCTGCAAATTTAAAATGCAGTTACAAACTCGATGGAGCGATTAATTTTAAGAGGAAATTATGATGACAATAATAATAATAATAATAATAGTTAATTTATAATGCGCCATTTGCATAGCGTCAGAGGCGCCTAAATCAGACAATCAGTTTAATTCTTAACTCGTCAGTACAAGCTGTAAATATTTATTTCACCTGTTCACTGGTAAATTAATAATGGTTATTAAGTGATAACAATACAAATGAAATGTACATCTCTTCTGAACCATCTCAGATTGGTGGGCGATTTCGCCAAGCACACGAAAGTGGCTGTGGCTCCGGTTCTGAGTCTGAGTTCGGCAGGACTTGCAGTTAATTCTGAATCGATTTAAATAAATAATTTAACTTAATTTAAATACACATGAAATTTTAGCAGATGATATTTTAAAAGATTGATCAATTAATCGAGACTAATTCAAAGATCGACGTCCAACAGACCGCATTGATATTCGTCCGATCTGTCCGAGCAGTCGTATCTCTTGTCGCAGCGTTGGTACTTGTCGATGCACGTTCCGTCCCAGCACTTGAAACGGACGTTCTCGTCGCAGGGTGCCAAAGTCGGTGCGCCTGGAAAGTTCATTCCGCAAATGAGACGGACGGGAGAATGTCGACGCAACGATTATTATATGACGATTATTACATCACATTAATTTAAATGATCAATTATCAGTGAATCCTAACAACGAAATATGAAAGAAATTCTCACAATTTTGTTCATCACTGCCATCTGGACACTCCGACCTTCCATTGCACCTGAAGTAATCTGGAATGCACCTGCCGTCGTAGCACCTGAACTCGTCCGGAGAGCAGGTCGGAGGCAAAGTGGCTGGAAGTTAAAAATCATCCAAATCAATTTATGGAAGTTTTGGGAGAAAAAATAAAAATAATAATTTTTAGAAGTCATTGCAAATCAGCAAAACCAATAAAATTCAAAAATTTAAAACCAATTAAATCGACTAATTAATGTACAATTCCCTATTATTAATATTATTTTTTATTGTTGTCGTAATTATTATTATTATCAGTAGTAGTAGCGGTAGTTAATATTATTATATTATTAGCTTATATTATTATATTATTGTCATCATCATCTTAATAATATTTGCAATTTATTATTTAGTGATATATTATTATCTCCTACGTCGAGCGAAACTCAAGCACTTACGACAGAACAATTCGTCCATTCCGTCCGGGCAATCGTTCCTTCCATCACACCTGAGAGAGATAGGTATGCATCTGTCCTGGCATTGGAACTCGTCATCGGCGCATCCCACTGGAGCTAGAAAAATAATTGAAGCGATTTATGTGAAAAAATAAACGTATCATGATAATGTAATAACAGTTTCAAGCCAGACAACAATTAAAGATCGAAGAACATCGGATGGTGCAATACAATAGCACGATATACGATTTCTGGAAAAATATCTGTGCAAGATATGCATCTTTTGAAATACAGACACTCTTGCCAAGTCAGGGCAAAACACTTAAATGTAAGTTCTCACGAAGCTCACCACATCCTTGTTCGTCAGAGCCGTCGGCACATTCGATCCGAGAGTTGCATCTGAATCTGTCGTCAATGCAAGTGCCGTCCCCGCATTGGAACTCGTTCGGGTAACACCGCCCGCTCGGAGTCGCTGTTCGAAGTGGAAAAGAAGGTCAAACTAGAATGGACTCAACTCAAGAACATTTAATTGGACTGTGAATGTATTGCAATAACATGCATGCAATCAAATGGGAATTTTAAGTAAATGAAAGATGTCATGTAATGGGCATTTAGATGTAGAGTATCGTTATTACAATGGTTTAAATATTGTACGTACACATAAACATTGCATGTACAAAAATGTAAAAATTGTAGGCATGAAGATTATTAAGTTGTCATAGCCAAATTAAGAAGAGCAACAATTTATCACTTCGAAGATTTAAAAATGACATTTGCACCAAAACAAGTTGGTGCTAAGGAATGAATTGATACCAACGGCAGTACAGTTCATCGCTTTGATCTTCGCAATCTGGTCTTCCGTCACACCTGTATGGAAGTGGTATGCACCTGCCATTTTGACACTGGAACTCCTCAGAAGAACATCCAGCTGGAACTGTGGCTGATGGAGTAAGGAATATAGTTGACAATTGGTTATAGCATCTATGTAAGGACCATTCCAGAGAGTGGAGGCAGAATTTAATTCATCCACACAAGGATAATAAATACACAGCAACACTGAATAATACAAATGTTATTTCTTATTAACATTTAAAATTGAGTATATTCATCAATAAAAAAAGCTTTTTTGCTTTTATGTTGTTCAGTACAGAGTAGATATTGAAAATATCAAAAATGTGCTATAAAATAAATAGGAACTGACGACAGTATAGTTCATCGCTTTGATCTTCGCAATCTGGTCTTCCGTCGCACCTGTATGGAAGTGGTATGCACCTGCCATTTTGGCACTGGAACTCCTCAGAAGAACATCCAACTGGGGCAGTTGCTGAATGAGCAGGAATTGAATAATTCAATGGCAACTTGTGAACAGCTTTGGTAAAGTTAATAAAAAATGGCACATAAATTTGATTCCAAATTGCATTCACGGGGTTTGTTCGATCACAAAATGCAACAAAGAGAAGTTGCAAAGTAGTTGTCATAAAAACATGTACTCCTTTATGACTGATTACCACTCTGTGCATACCATAAATCTGAACATTTACATTTTTCTAGATAAGTATATTAGTTTGAAAAATTATCAAAGTCCAATCGATGGCTCACGGCAGAAAAATTCGTCGGTTCCGTCTGAGCAGTCCGTCCTTCCATCGCACCTTTGCCTGAGGCTGACACAACGTCCGTCGCCACATTGGAACTCTTCTGAAGAGCAGGTCGGTTCTAGGGAACCGCAAAAATGAACTTGGATGTAGTAGTTTTTAAAATATTTACAAATACCAGACTTACTCATGTTAATGAATTAAATTCGTGGAAAGTGGAAGTAATGTAAAATTGTTGCAACCTCCTGATTTTTAATCCTAATCCAATGCATGGCCAATAAACTGAACCGCTCGAGAAAATTTATCGGTTCTCTACGAGTGCATAACTTCTCTCAAGCGGTATAAAAATGAAGGTCGAAAGATTTTCTCACGACACGAGGTCTCGTCGGATCCGTCGCTGCAGTGGTACTGGCCGTCGCACCTGTTGAAATCCGGAATGCATTGCCCATTGGAGCATGTGAATTCGTTTGCTCTACAAGGTGCTGGAACATCTGCAGCCAGTAGCAACATCCGATCAGATTGAAATGAATTATTCAGTTAATAAATTCACTCTAAATGGACTCTACAATTTAGAACAACAAAGTCGATCAAATTTCGGCCTCAACCACAACGATCTGTTTGATTTACTACAATTTTCACATTTTAAAAAATTAAATATGAGAAAAATTTTATTATTGCAATGAAAAAGCTTCTAATCTTAATTGCAATCGCAATTGATGATAAGTTACAGCTTATCATCAGATTGATAACTACTAACCTAATTTCTTATCTAATAAAGAAATAAAGTTCATCAAAGCTAACATACTAACCAAGGGATGACTTATCCATACATTAAAAAAAAAACTTTACAGTTATTTGGTCGCCAGTAACGATACTAACCACAGCCATATTCATCAGAGCCATCGGAGCAATCATATTTGCGGTCGCATCTGCTGGAAAGAGGCACGCACTGCTTGTTGTCCTGGCAAACAAAGTCGGATGGGTTGCACCTATCTGGAAGTGTTTTCAAAGAAATATACGTTGTTGGAAAATATAGATTTGCAGCTCAAATTAAGTAATAAATGAAAAAAAAAAAAACTGTCGGGCTATGTGATAAAACTAAATTTAGACAATTTGACAAAGTGAAAGTGAAGTGATGTAAATCTACTTTTGTGATGCTTGGCCTCCTTCAGCATTGCAAACAAAAATTCATTGGCAAGAAAAGATGGGAAAGAATTGGAATTGAATTAGGGATGCAACGAAAAGCGTCATATTTGTCACAAGATTAGAATCAACAAGATTATTAGATGCAGATGTTCTTCTGCTTACACCCACAAAACATAAACGAGGCAGGCTTTGTTTGAAGCTTTAAACGAAAAATGCTTCACTTTGAAAGACCCTAAACATGGTCCTCGGCTTACGTAGGCTGTTCTTTGTCGGAGTGGTCTATTACGGGCAAAATACGTGAATTCCTTTCTTAATGATTTCCTATCATGGATAAGAAAAGAGCAAAATGGTGCTTCTCCTTCCTTTCTTCCATGCCATCAAAACTCGTTGAAGCTTAAACATTGCATCGGCTTACTAAAGAAGAAAATGCAGATTAGGTTGTGAACACAACATCTTCGTACTGTACCAACTGCTGGAAAGTATCCAGGCCACATGTCATTTGCACCCAAAAAAGGAGCACACGTTGAATGCATAAATGTTCCAGAAGTTAGCAAACCTGAGCAATCAGCTTCATCAGAAAAGTCTGAACAGTCTCTTATTCCATCACATCTTCTTTTAAGATCTATGCAATATCCATCGCCACAATAGAAGCTATCTTCAGGACACCTTCCTTAAGTTGTAAAACAGCCAGTCAGAACAGATGCATGCCTAGACAATGGACTCCATAAATCTAAGAAAATTCTTTCTCAATCTATTCACTCATTCTGTGGGTCATGGGAAAGAGGTAAATGCAATTAAGTGACTCAGACAGTTTAGGGGGAAATGAATCACCAAACATGCAACTGAGTGCTTCTATATTCTAAAACTATAAGCTTTCAGTCTCTCTTCATACTAATAACTTTTAAACATTAGTTAGTCTTTATGGTGCATTACTATCTAGCTGTTATTTATCTTTTAGCCTTACTAATTCCTAAAAAAAATCCAAGACTCTGGATAGGTGTAAAAGTGATAGAAAAACAAAACCGCACTAAATATGAAATGGAATCTGGATGGATAAGCAGTCTGGGTTGACAACAGGGATGATGTTTATCATGGGTTAACAATTAATGGAAAAATATCAAACCATTGATTCCAGATTTTAATAAAAGCATTAGAGATTGATGATTCTTACAAAGATTACCATGTTTTGAATGTGTTCCTTAATATTATTGTTAAATATCAATGTAACAACAATTATCTAAATAAATATATTACAAAAATATAACAAAATTGCAGTATAATATAAAAAAAAATTTAATTGAATAAACAAATATTTGAAAATTAGTGCTATTATTATCGATTATTAATCCTGTTAACATGATAACATGATAACATGTATCCTGTTAACATGATAAACTCTTTCAATGAGAGTAGAAATGAAAAATCTTCAAGCAAATCTTAAATGTCATGCATTCTTAATGTCATGCTAGTGAATCAAATTTTTCAAATGATCTGCAACAGAACACCAGAATAAAAATAAACAATTTTAACTTAAACCCACATCTAATCCCATAGATGTTAATCCACACAAAGGAGAAAACCCACTGGCCACATATTTGATACTGGTCAAATTATTGAACATTCTTGTCATTCTTCATATCTTCCACATTTATCCAAGCAATTATTTTTTTATTTATAAAAACATACTGCACAATAATTAGCTTCCTTTTGAAATGTTTGATGTCCTAGATCCCGTTCACAACCTTTCGGCATTAAATGATTGCTTTGCTCCTCGACTTCTTTGAGAACCTAACTGGAACCTAACTCAGACATTCGTCATTTTTAGTTTGTTATTTTCGACACTTCATCTTGTCATATAAATCCCATAAAATATGATGGTGTGAAACTGTTGGTTTTATATTACAATAAATTACAATGAAGGCCAAAATGTGAGATTGTTTTTTGTGGTTTGAGTTTGGTCGGAGCTTATTCAAAATGCAAAAAAACCTGGCCAAGCTAATGAATCTTACATTAAAAAAGAAAAATAAATACAACTAAAGAATTTCCTTTATAGTCTTTTATTGGTGCTATTTACTGATTTATTTGCCATCTGGAGTTGCATTTTTGTTTTAAAAAAATGTATTAATTCCCAAAATTCAGACAAAAGCATTTAACAACATCTAAGACTGTCTAATTAAACTATTACATAATCATAAATGGAAATAAAAAGATTTAAGCCTATTTGTTGTTCAACATTATTTTAATGGTTTGTGTTTATGACTTAAAGCACCAAAGAAGGCAACATTGAATACTAAGTAATGAATTGACAACCATTAAAACAAACAGCATTTACAAGAATCTTAGAGGTCATGATATGGCCAATTCCATTGGCTATTTGTTTCATGCACTGGGCAAAAAAAAACACAAAAAAAAAAAACAGTTGAACATCGAGTTTGAATGGAATGCAGATGGTTGCAGAGATAAACACTCTTGTGATTGGTTTTGAAGAGTTCTTTGAAGACAGCTCAAACGAAAACATCCTTTTCCACCGTTGCAGCAACAGCAAAAAGGTATGAGAACCTGAGTTGCTCAGGTGCAAGATGCTCAACAAAAATGACTTCTTTCTCTTTCTGCACAACAATCAATCTATCAATTAGATGTTTTTGCCCAAGATAGTATGCATAGTTGTGTAAAGGAGTTACTCCAAGACTTCAGGCTCCTTTGAGAAATTTTTAGAATTTTTCTTTTTAAATTACTATCGAGAATAATCGTTCACTAGAGCAATGAACACCTGATAAATGACTTAAGTGTTTTTAAGGAAAATATTTATGGTTTGTTATTGAGCAAAGGGGAAATGAGAAGGCAGCAACATTGTCAACAACATCATCAACAAAGTTGTTGAAGCATTCAGCTCAATTGATATTTTGGCTGCCTGCAATTGCATTCAAATGAACAAGTGATCACTTAGGGTTATCACTTTGATTGCTAGCAAAGGAGAATGTTTTAAATGAGGAAAATTTATCATTAATCATTTGGCAGTAAACTAAATGAAAATCGAAAACTCAATTAAATAAATTGGCTGGTTAGCTTCTGATGGTAAACAATTACACAATTTTTTTAATTTTGGAGTGCAAGTTGGCTCAGAGGGTTTGCATTCTTGCGAGCAACCGTAAAAGCAACAGTCGCTATGTGTCGTGTTCGAAATCCAGCTTGTACCGCCTCAAACACCTCTGGGAGATGCGCTATATAAATGGCCTAAGTGCCCTGATGCTTATGGTGCCATAAAATTCAGTTATTAATATTATTATTATTATTATTATTATTTCCCATGAAAAAGAGATTATTGAGCCAAGGGAAGTTTAGAAGATAGGGACTAATGGCTAATTGAAGTCTAATAAAAACTGCCAAAAAGATATACATTCACAAAAAAAAATCATATCAGAATTATCAAACAAGGGTTGTTATTTGCTTCCATTCTGAAGACTCGTCACATCAGGAGTGACATGATAACTTGTGAAAGCATAACAGTTGAAACACAACAAAATCACAAGATATGCTGTGGCAGATAGCAACTGTACTGTTTCAAACGCGTCTTCAAAAACATGTTTGAACAGATGCTCGCAACAAACTCTCAACAAGGAATGAAATTATCCTTCCAACCATTATTACTCTGGCTTAAAAAATTTTTTTAATAATTTTTAATAATTTTTAAAGCTGTACCACTTAGCCAATCATGCTAAGAAAATCATTTATACTCTGCATTTACTTCAGACCTAAATGCTCTAAATGCACAGAAACAAGGCAGTACAAACAATGACGTCTTTGTTATTAAGGAGCACAGACTAAAATTTCATACCGCAATCAATTTCATCGCTGCCGTCGGGACACTGGACATAGCCATCGCACCGGTGCACGTCGGCAACGCAAGTCCCCTCTCGGCATTGAAATTCATAGTCGCTGCACTTGGGCTCGACCCACGTGGGAACAAAACCTTCCTCCATTTCTGAAAGAAATTCAAATCAAGTGATACAACATTTCCATGCATCGGTTGTGCCAGAAAATGAATTAATAAACTGCTGAACACTGAAATGAAATTGGTCTATGAAAGGATGGGCTGCTCCAAACAACAACAATTTCAATGAGAATCTCTTCAAATAAACAAAAGAGAGGATGTGCGAGGAAAGGATGGCATGCACAACAACTGGTGAAACTGACCACAGTCAAGTTCGTCTGACCCGTCGGTGCAATCGTAGTGTCTGTTGCATCTCAGATGATTAGATATGCAAGTCTTAGACTCTAGGCATTCAAACTCATCATCAGAACACCTTTTGCCTGCAGATTTTCACAAGTAATTGGCTGTTTCATTTTAAACTCGAATGATTGACAATTTAGCCACAGGGAGCAGCTCTATGCTTCGTCTCATTCCGCTACAATGCCGTTCTCATGAATCCGTTAATCTACAGTCCAGCCAATGTTGTTCTGGCAATGAAGCACAACTTCCAAGCCACGTGAGAAAATTATTTGTAATTAATTGTTGGAAAATTAAAAATTAATGTGTCATGATCAGGGTTTCATGCAAGAAAAAAAAATCTCAAATTAAATCCATACAAACAAAACGAGGCAAAGTTTTCTTTGTATTTTCATTATTGTTGCATTTCAAGAATTTTGGGGATAGCAAAAGTTGAATTTTGTAAATCATTTGTTAAAATGAAAAATAAGCAAAATCAAAATCATCTAACTGAATGGCAAAGCTCTGCCTAGGCAGATCGAAAGCAATAAAGCTAAAGTAATAGTGGGATAAAGCAGGAAGACCAACTTTGAGCCACGCAAGTTTGGCTTCAAACACATGCTTCAAGCCTCTCAACTGAGAAAACATTTGCCTTTCCAATTTACCTTGATGGGTGTACTCGGGGGTATAATCTCCCTGGATAGCAAATAAACGGGGTTCAAATTGTATGTCCTCTAAATTCACAGAAATGGGGGCGTTCGGAAAAATTTCTTCCTCGTAAATTGGCAAGATTGCGGCCTGGTAAAAGTTTTGCTCGTCGAACAGGTTATCAGATGTTTTGGCATAAGACACTGCGCCGCTCCGAGAAGCCCTTGGGTAATGGATTCCGAGATAGTCTCCAGTGTTGACGAGCCATTGGTCAGAAATGGTGACGCTGTGGATTCCAACAGAAGCAGGCATGAGTTTGAGTTTATTTCTGAGGACAAATGTTGTCTCAGTTTCATTGTGCCAAAGTCCAAGAAAGGCTTCTGCATAAGGATCGCCTCTATAATACTGAACTGATTTGAGCCATCCAAAACATCTGAAAGGCTGCCCAATCAAAAGAGAAGCATGGGCATCACCCACATGAGGCAAGTGGCTTGGTTCCTTGCCCACAGAGCTAGGACAGGACTTATCTGAATATATGAATATGGGCAATGCAAATGAAACAAACTAAATCAATTTTGCAGTTAAAATTATTCACTGAGTGGCATCAAGTTTCAGAAGAGGAATTTGATATCTTGTAAACAATTGCATGAAAAATGTTCTGAAACAATACCTCTCAGAATATGGATTGCCTGATAACATACTAACTGATAAAGGATTATCACATGCGTAATGCATTTAAATAATATTAAAGTATTAATTAACATATTACTAACAAGTTTGTTTCATGATCACTTTTTTGTGATTAAAAAATTTATTATTAAAGGATTTTTGGTAACTTAGTCATAAAACGTTTTTAATCCTTATTTTATTAGAAAATAATTATGATTTAATGTTTTTTCAGAGCATTAATTAATTGAAATAAATTGACAAGCATTATTTCAACACCTTATAAAGAAACAAGAAGCATGAATGTAAATTATATGTGATCCCATTAGTTAGCTCGGAGGGTTGCGTTTCCTGCAAGCAGCAGCGGCAAGGATCACAATGTGTCTAATGTGTCGTGCTCACAACCCAGCTCGTACTGCCACAAGTGCCCTTTGGGAAGGAAGCTACAGAAATGGTTGGCAATGGTGCCTCCAATGCTACGGATATGGCGCTACATAAATGATTTACATTTACATACTAAATTACAACCAAATGTCTGGGCATCCTAGTATTCCTAATTAATTACAATCCTAGTAAACAACAGAGCAGCCAGAGTTTAGACAAATTAAAAATGCATTTAATGACCTCTAATTTAATGGGTTTAACATTAATACTCACCATCATCCTTAGATTTGAACACAAATCCATCAGCAGACACCCTCAAATTACCCAGTCTTCCACTCAAAAGGGCATCATATATTTTTTTAAAGACATCAACTGGTGTGACCAAAACTCCTAAAGTCAGAGTCATCGAAGCGGTCGTCCTGCCCACGTCGTGTTCAAATGCACTTAAAAAAAACATTCGGAATTAGTCATGTAACAATAACAATAAATAACTTCATTGATTAGAATTAATGTTAATTTTAATAATATCGGTAATAACGACACCAATTTGTTCGATAAAAAAACATTTGAGAAAGAATAACACCTCAAATCTGTAACTTCCACGTCGTATTGCGAGCTGTCGGCACCCAGTAAATGAAAAACTTGATACTTGACGTCGTTTTTGTAGGATTCGAGTTCACTCGATGAAAGAGTGGACAGGTCTGGACTGAACACTTCATTTGAAACAATGGTCAGTTTGACTAGGTATTGAGCTGCAATTGAGATGACATTTCTCAATTTATTTTCAAAATTTTCATTCTCGTTAAAAATAATTTCTTTCGAGGAAGATCAAAGTGCTTAAATTGGATGAATGCAATGCATTGCTTCGATTCAAAAGCACAATATTCATTCTTTAAGAAGGCCTTTAAAATGCATTTAATGTTCATTTCGTGGCTGGCAAATAGCAATGGATGTTGTGAAAAAAGTGAAGGATAAGAGTTGATGATGTAAGATCAATTTATCCACAATTATTTTTTATTAACCAATCAGCTGTTGGAAAAAATATTACAATTATTAAAGCAGAACAGAAAACCAACTGGCAATCCGAAGTCGATACAAATTGTGTTTCTGAATTAACGTACGCATGATCCGAGAATAAAAGTGGAATTTCATAGCATATTTTGTACATTAAATAAGAATTTAATATGAAAACTTAATTGCAACAATATAAAGTCTTATCATTTAGGAAATAACTTCCAATGGCAATAAATAATAAAAATGAGAATGGTTAAAGTCATCGGTCGTTGGTCAAAATCTTTATCAAAACTGTGTTATGGAACTTAGATGACTAGGCTCTCAAGAGGTGGAACAAAATACAAAATAACATTCAAAAAGATGCTTTCATTAATAAATAGTAATATTAATGCAATGTTTCTATCATTAAAAAATATTGCAACAACACAGATTGGAACCCTTCCACCCGAGCAATACTTCCGCACGAGCTTTGCAAGTTGATTTCTTTGCGATGCAAAGAAAATTCATTCCTACCAACATGTGCATATTTTAAACTTTTGTTTTTGCACAAATTATGCTTTTGGTTTTCCCTATTTTATCATTCAAATTAAAGATATGTAACAACAATTTATAATCTTATAAGTAGTAAAAAAAACAGTAATAAGCTGATATGGCAACGAACCACCATCGCCTGTGCTGCCCTCTTCGAGTATTTCCCCATTTCCCGAGGAATCGTGTTGCATGTCTTCGTCGTCCAGAAGAGTTCCATCTCCGAAATCAAAATCGTGGTTGGCATCTGCCTGTTGGAGAAAACATATTAACTGCAGCAACTTGTAATCTCAGATCACAAGAAGATAAAGAAACATTCTAGGCATGAGGTTAAGAAAGAAATGTTTGCAATAATTATAAGAGTTTTTCCCGTCAGCTTTCCTAGTCTACTTTTAAAAGATATGGCAAGTTTACCTTAAATAATCTGCAATTAAATGAGTCATTGAGGAACAAGAAAGAGAAAAATAAGTCCTTGAATTAGCAAATTGTAGCATCGGTTCTAACAAAAATTCTAATGAGGTGAGTCACATCTAGTCGTGCTGAACTCGAAATAAGTTTCTAGTGCATTAAAAGATCGAATCTGAATTTTTTTAAATGCATGTTCCTCAAACATCACACTTCTCAACAAGAGGCTAAGGAAAGCAAGGTTTTATTTTGACATGTTAAAGGGTTTGCACTAGTTGCTAAGTTGTAATTACATGTCTCATAATTTTCTGGAGCCATAATGATTTTCCTCAAGTACATTTGAATAAACCAAAGTCTTAGATGAAAAGATTTGCAAGAACATACATTCCAAAAATCCTTTAAAAAAATTATGCATTTTAATGAGCTTAAAAAATTATTCATTGACCTTCCTTGGAACCTTGAAAGATTAATGATTTCAAGTTGATGCCTTTTTGGAATAAAATATACAAATATAAATATAATTGTCTAAATATAAATATAATTGTGTAAATATAAATATAATTTTATAAATATAAACTAATCAATTAAATAACAACTCGTCAAGATTTCATTCAAAACTTCCTCTCTTTATTTAATGTCGTAAAAAGTCATTGCATTTCCTCTGCATGGGACTCAAAGATAGAATAATGCTTAATGCATAACTTTTCGAGAATTTCAGTTCTTAAGAGAGCACAAACAGTAAATAAAACTAAGATCAAAGTGTAAACTTATGCACAGAAAGTGGACCTAAAACCAGAGAAGTGATTGAAATTTGCAACAAAGAAGAATACACAAGTGTTTAGCAGAGATTTTTCCGTGCAATGGATTATGTAATAATTATGGTTTTTCGGTGTAATGAATTATGTAATCGTTATGATTTGTCATTGTAATTGATTATGTAATAATTTTGATTTTTCATTGTAATGGATTATGACAATGCTTGAAACAGGACAAAGGAAAAAATAGAAGCAGACAAAAATGTGGAAAAAAATCAAAATTAACTTGGGATCTTAGGAGCTTTTAGAGACAAAGAAGAGATAATAAAAAGATAAAACCTGCTTCCATAATTACATTATTAATTTTATCATTGATTTTTCTATAAATTCAGAAATAATCCACCAAATTAAACAAACTCTTCAAAAGAAACAATTTCAGAAAAGTTCAAGGTTCAAATAATATACGTTTATCAACAATTCCTAAGTGGTTCTACCGTTCTTTTAGTTACATAATTTAAACAATTTAACCAAAATTAGCAACCCATAGCAAAACAAATAAAATAAATAATAAATAAAATATCTTTCACATTTCTTTGGGGAACACCTACCTCGCCTCTTAACTGTAAAACAAATTGTTTTAGAATCTAAAACATTGCCGACGTATGCAACCGCTGCTCTAAAACTTTCCCCTATAAATTAAGAGACAAATACGTTCACTTGTGGATAACTTTCGTTTAAAACTCATAAAGTATGTTAAAAATTGTTATACAAGCAAGATTTCTGCTGAATTTGGATAATAAACTTGTCCAAATCCACGTCTGCCATAACGTTGGAGCCATTCCAGACGAAAAAATGTTTTAAATTCCTAATAAGTTCTTCCTATTACAAATGTGTAAATGTTTTAAAAAGTTCTTAAATCGCCAAAATCGCATTTTCGCAGATTGTTTATAATGAATTTAACAAGGAATTCAGCATTTCATCCGAACGACGCATGCCCCCTCCCCTCGCCCTCATTTGACTCCAACTTCGAAGTGGATACCAAAACAATTGGAACGCTTTGCAACTCGACAATTTGAAGAAAAATTTTAATTAGCTAGCAAAACATTGTCACAATTTAATTCGCTCCGATAATTTCTTACTTATTTTGGGGCTGAAACTAAAAATGGCGCAAACTATTTACAAACGACAACCAGTTGTCGATTCGTTAACCTCACGAATACTGATAAAGAAAACAGACATCAAAAGAAATTTCTCATTGTGATGAAGCCATAGCTTAACAGATTTTAGGCAACAGCTGGGCCGAGTTAAAGACAAAGTATGTAGACTCATTATCAAGCAGTCATTTCGAAATTATTCCCACGTATATTTTCTGACAAAAATCTTTCGAAAACTCGAGATGCATTGTTTAGCGTAAAATTTGCGTTGGCTTCAAAATCGGAGTAGGATAGGCGAGGTCGTCAAATGAAGTGTTATTTTAGTCTGATCTGTTCGAAGAATCCCACACAAGTTAAATCCCAGTTTGCCTCGCATTTGTTATCCTTGCAATTAATTTGTATTAAACTTTTCGAGTATTAAATTGCCACGTATCTATTAGATCTAATCTTAGCTTTAGCAATCGGAACTTGGATACCTGGATAAGGGAATTCTTGAGACCGTAGGTTCGTGCAGAAACTTGACGTGATAAGA
>MPNW01000637.1:80733-94834 GCA_011800805.1 Hirudo medicinalis | reverse complement strand
TAAATGTTCGAGTTTGTCATGAAATTTAAAATTATCTAAATATGTTTTTGGTTTGCATAATAGAACAATCAATGAGATTCGTCCCAGGCTTTTTCTAAGTAGCCCAATACTGAAGGTACTACATATTTAAATGCATCAACTCGAGCAATGCATCACGAATTTTCAATTCAGACCACAAAGTAGACAAATTCACTTCTACTTCTAGCCGACATGAGATGTTTTTCTCTGAAAAATAAGAGAAAAACAAAAGAAAAAACAAATATTGTTTACCGCGAGCATATCGACTTCAAAAACTCGCGTAAATTTTGTCTTTCTTTTCATTAAAAACCAGCTGGGTTTTTGAACGGCAATAAAATTTGAGAAGAACATTCTTTTTTTTCCCTTTTTTTTCCTTTTTTTTCTTGAAAATCTATCTCTGTTGTCACAACAAAAACATCCTTGCTGAGTTCTTCATGCTTCCTGGCTTGGCTAAAAGTTTCAGACATTGGATGCCTTCTGTTCAAGAGTCTGTTCACTGTTTTTCTTTATCATAGTCGGTGCTTCAGGATCTCATACATTAAGTCCAAGGAATGACAGAGATCTTGTTTTGATGCCTCCTTTATTCATTTCCTCCATCATTCTATGGAATATCTTTGTTATATTTTTAGCTAATTGTAAATTAACTTAATAGATTTTATTATTTGGATTTTATTATCTTTTATTGTACGGAAAAATTACTAAAACCAGATGTTCACTCTCAACATGTTTCTCAGCGTTCGATGTTGTCTTCAATTATTGCGGGGGTCTGTGCAACTGCAAGAGGTTTCCAACCATCTCCTGTCGGAAGAAGGAATTGGTGGAGATCCCCCCAAACTTACCCAACAACACGTTCAACCTGTTAGCCGAAGCATCAGTTCTTCAAACATTTGAACGAACGTCTTTGAGGTTGTGTTTCATTATGTATTATTATTATGCAGGGTCTTGTCAATGAACAACATCTCAGAAATAAAACCAGGGATGTTTCGAGATACAAAGTTCCTGCAGGGCCTGTTTGTTTGCAAGCTTTGTTGAATTCAATCTGTCTGAAGTTGACGGTGAAATAAATTGAACATTGTCAGGAAACTTGATCGCAACTCCATCAAGCATCTTGCCTCTAGGGCTTTTGCAGACCTCCACCATCTCGAACGGTTGTTAGTAGAACTTGTCTCAAAATGGTATTTTTATTACAACCGGATTGAATTAGATTAGATTTTGTTTAAAAATAATACGAATTGTCAGCAAACTATTCATGCTTTATTCGATAACTCTGTTATTCTGTTATTTATTAACTATTATATATTTCTATTATTAATATTACCTAGTATTTATATTTACTAGCAGACGACTTAAGCACTTTCAACTGCTCACTGAGTAACTGATATCCAATTAGGCGTTGCTTCCAAGCAATTCCATTTCATAAAATTACTTTAGAAAGTCATTTAATTTTTGTATGCTTACATATTTCTTAAAATAGAATTATTGAAAACTGGATATTTATAGTAAATTATATGTTTAATAAATTATTTAGCCATATCTATTTGCTTTATTTGTGAATTGTGGAATCCATTATTAAATTCCTTATTCATTCCAGAGTGTTACACACGAATCTCCTGGAAGAAATACTTCCAGATGTTTTCCAATGTCGGAAGTTGAAATATATGTTAGTGGAATTCCTTTTTTGCAGAATTCCTTGATCGATTTTCCCAGCATGTTTGACATTGCAGAGACTTGAGCGCAAACAGAATCAAATTCATACATGCTAAATCCTTCAATTCGCTTCCTTCCCTCGGCTGTTTGATGGTTGTTATTAGTCTTCTAAATTTTCCATTCATTTTAAATTCATCCATTCATTCCATCATAATCCCTTGTAAATGCATTGATGTTTCCAGCTGGAGAACAACATGCTGGGAAGTCACGAGCCCACCATCTTTTCACTGCCTCCAAAATGTTCATATGTGTTCGTACTGCCACTATTTACATAAACAAAAATATTCCAAACATTAACAGTTGATTGCTGAATGAATTGAGAGAACCAAATTACTGTATTTTACTGTAAATTACATAACGTTACTTTAAGTGTTACTTCTATTATCTAAATTAATTATTTCTTGTTAAACAAGAGACCTCTCCCAAAATATGTTCAAGATCATTCGAAAAGACACTTTCACCTCTTGTCCTGGTGTCAAAACATTGTAAGTGTGAGACATCAATTTTCATTCAGCAAATCTTTGAAGTCAACGGAGTGCTATTTCAGATTGTTTGAAAAAAATTCCATCGTGAAACTTGAAAACAACGCGTTTGAGAAATGCTCCCAGCTCACGGATTTGTGAGAATTTTTTATTCAACAATTGTTGATGCTAATCGTCTCTTTTGAAGTATGATTTGGGACAGTTTAATATTTCAGAATTATGAGTGAAAACAACATCTCCTCACTTCCACTTGAATTCCAAGAAGAGGCAGCTGGTTATTCGACCATTGAACATTTGTAAGTTTCAGGCTTAGTAATACTTTGCAGTGCTCTCCAGTTCGTAATATTTACTTTGTCAGGGATGTGGCAAACAATCCGCTATCGTGGATTTCTCAGGAGACGCTCCTAAACCTTCCGAACTTATTCTCATTGTGAGATAATTAAAGTACATTTGTAGAGAATTGGGAAAATAATAATCATAATAATAAACAACTGATGGAAAACATTCACTTTCAAGGAATTTATCTGGCGTGCCGGTGATAAATTTGAACAAAAGGTCGTTTCAATCGATGCGAAATTTCTTCTCAATGTGAGTCATGGCTCGCGATTTGTTTACGCTTCATGAATAATTAGTTTAATTAATATAATTAGAGATTAACAATCAACTAAATGAACTGAATTAACTTAAACAGTGAATTCTCAACCTTTGAAATGTGTCGCTATGCTCCATCTGTGATAGTGTGCAAGCCGAAGACCGACGGAATTTCCACAATATACAACCTCTTAGACGTATCGATACTCGGCGTATTCGTCTGGATCGTTGGCATGGTCACATGCTTCGGCAATCTTCTGGTCATGATTTGCAGGACTGCCTTCAAGGAAGAAAAGAACATTCACTCTCTTTTCATAAAAAATCTTGCAGGTATAATCGCTGATTTGTGCATTTTCCGCTAGACAAATTATCACTATATCTTATTATTATTATTATTATTGTTATTATTATTGCTAATGTTATTGTTATTGTTACTGTTATTGTTACTGTTATTGTTATTGTTGTTGTTATTGTTANCTACGATAGAATATCATCATCATCATCATCATCATCATCATCATCATCATCATCATCATCATCACCATCATCATCATCATCATCATCATCATCATCATCATCATCATCATCTTCAACATCATTATCATCATAATCGTCATCTACATCTACATCGTCAACATCATCATCGTCGTCATCACCATCATCATGACCATCATCGTCGTCATCACCATCATCATCATCGTCATCATCATTATCATCATCGTCGTCGTCATCATCATCACCAATTAAAGCACATTATGTTTCCCTTTAATAACTTCGTCGACATGATGGCTGAGAAAGAGCAGACATTTTAATGAAGCACATTCGTCATAATAATTATTATTATTATTATTGCCATATCCACAATCAATCAATTTTGTTCATTTTTGTTCAGGATTATTAAGTCAGAAAAAAGTCTGTTTGCAAGAATTGTCCTGTCTGTTAATATTGTTTTATCCCACATAATGACATTGTCCTCCACCTTTGTAAGTTTTTCGGGCTCATGCATATAATACTTTACTGTCACTGGGAGATTAAGACTTTTGCAAATTCGCCAGTGTATGTAGCCCGCCATCTTGTTGTGCCTCTGCAGGTATTCTACTGGTGCAAGGACTTCACATCCAGCACATGTGACTGATCTTCTCCTCAGCTTTTAAACTCAATCATAGACAGTCTTAACTGACTGGCCAAGGATATGGCTTTGATGGTATCTGGTGTTGAGTGCCTGATCTTGTGCTGCAATCAATAAACTCTCTGTCTCTCCTTTTAATCTACCATTATTGAACCATTTCACTTAATTCTTTGTTTACGTGAGCTCCCTCTAAATGTTTGAAAAACTTTCCATGGAGTGACATGCTTGCTATCTTTGTCAGTTTTTCACTTTCTAGAGATTTCTTCAATTGACAAATCAAATTTTTGTTTTCAGGCAAGGTCATTAGTATATATTTTATCTGGATTTTATTGGCTTCCTTTTGCAATGAAAATTTTCTTTTGAGTTCATCATTCTTTCTTACCATTTGAATCAATCTGCCATTCTCTGATCGAATATATTCTGCGAGACTCAGTACACTCTGCTGATGAAGGGATTGCAACTCAAGCAAACCTCTACCTCCATCTTTTCTTTTGATGTACAACCAAGGTTCCAATTTTATAAAACTCCTGAGTTTTTAGTGATTGTATCGGAACTCCATCCAGCAGAGCAATATCATCTCCTCTTGTAACTTTGCCTTTTTTCATTTCAATGGTTGCACATTTTTCAATTCCGAATTCCATGCCAATATCTCTACTGAATTTTTCTACAATTGTTACACACATTTGCATACTTTTGTGATCTTTTGAAAATATCTTTAAATCATCCATGTAGACAGATGGCTGATTTGTTCCTTTTCAAGTTCATAACCTAATCTGGCATCATTAATAGACTTTGATGATAGTATCAAACCCATACAAAACAGTAGAGGCGACAGAGAATCACCCTGGAATATTCCTCTTCTGACCAAGATGTTTCCAGTCTTCAAACATGCTTTTTCATGCATCAGCATCATTGCCATGGGCCATTGATTGTTGAATAAACTCATTATTACATCACATACTTTGTGTACTTCCGTTGCTCGTATTATCCATGTGCGGGGGATGCTGTCAAAAGCTTTTCTGTAGTCAATCCATGTGATGTTTAAATTGTTTTTAATCTTCTTTGCATGTTTTACTATCATTTGGCTAACCAGCAAACTGTCCTTGCACCCTCTACTCCCCTTTCTGCAATATTTTAATTTCTTGGAGATGATTATATATACTATTGCTCGAGATTGCTGTCAGTATTTTGTATGTAGTTGGTAAACATGTCATGGGCCTGTAGATTTTTGGATTTCTTGTTTCTGTGGATTTTGGTAACAAATATGCAGTTCCTCCTGTCATCCATCTGGGCATGTTATGTGGTTCTTTCAATATTTCATTAAATGCCTCCAACAACTGCTTGTGCATTGATGTCAGGTACTTTAGCCAGAAATTATGAACTCTGTCAGCTCCTGGAGTTTTCCAGTTATTGGAGAATTTGATTACTGTTGTCATTTCATTTATTTCCAATTTTTTCCATTCTGGACTCTTCATTTCTTTGCACAAAGTTTCTTCAACATCTATCCAATTTGCTTCAAAGTTGTAGCTCATTTCATTTTCCAATATGTCTTTCCAAAATTGTTCAACTGCTTGCTGCTCAGGTGGATTTGTAACCTTAATTTGCCTTGCAGTTATTTGTCTGTAAAATTTGTTAGCATCATTTTTGAATGTTCTATTTTGGTGGAATTGATCATTTCTTTTGCTGTATATTTTCAATCTTTGAGCTTTAACCTGGGGCTGCATGGTAATGCTTTGTTCAATTTCATCAATCTGGTTGATGGATACTGCTTTATCCAACAATACCTTCATTCTGGCTTCCATTTTTCGATCAGAGTTTCCATTTCTGAATTCTGAAGACAGGTCTTTTCTGCAATCATCAATCACTCTTTGGACTCTCTCCTTCCAGTCTGCATTTCTCAACTGAATTTTTGTACATCCATTGCCAATTTTTTCGTTTGCAATCACTGCTACTAAATTAATTCATTTGTCTCTGTTAAGTTCATATTGTTCTCATCTGTAAATTTAGTGAGAACTTTATTTGCCATTTCTATTTTTTTGAGACCTGCTTTATATTTTTGATTTTATTCAGCAATTTCCTTTCTCTTTTCTTTTCAATTCTTTCTTTTGACTCTTTCAATGTGATAAATTTGGCCTTCTGACCAGGACAACGTAGAAAGATCCAGGTTCCCCTCTCACGTTGTAGATACATTTTTCAACATCACTAGATTTTTCTTTCTCTTGTTTGACCTTCTTTATTAACAATCTGCATTGTCCTCTATCCTCCCTGGACAGCTCATGACTAATTATCAATGATTTAAACTTTTGCAACATTTTCAGCTTAAAACTATTTCTTAGATTTCTAAGATCATGTTTTTAGTTGTGTAACTGTAAAATTTTACAAAAAGTGGTCTGCAATTTTATGCATCTTCAATTTTTCTGCCCATTCTGGGCATGCTAGAGACATCTCTTTGTTAGTCAAACTCCAGACCAAAGTCATTCATCCATTCATTTAGGAATTCTTGGTCTTTACTTTTTGTGTCCTTGTCATCTTTTGGGTTATAAATCACCAAATTATTTCTTCTTGTACTTCAATCTACATTGACAGCCATGCTTTGTTTTGTGTCTGAAACTGTTTTCTGCATTGACTTCATGTCATCTTTTATTTGGATTACATTTTCTGTAAACAGGTCAGACCACTTCTTGTTCATTTCTTTTTCTACTCTGACTGGGACTTTTAAATTGTCCGTCTTTTTGTTCAAATCAGCAAACTTGTCAATAAGCCATTTTTATCCTTTTCTTTGTCTGTAAGACTGAACTTGTCAAACTTTTGGTACAACAAACTCAACACTCATTCTTTCCAGTTTTGACTTCAATTCTATCAATTGATCATCCAATATTTCTTCTCTATCCTTTCTTTCCTTCAGTATTTTTTTGTGGTACTTCTTTTATCTCGGTTATTATTATTATTATTATTATTATTATTATTATTATTATTATTATTATTATTATTATTATTATTATTATTACTNCCAATATTTCTTCTCTATCCTTTCTTTCCTTCAGTATTTTTTTGTGGTACTTCTTTTATCTCGGTTATTATTATTATTATTATTATTACTATTATTATTATATGAAGCTAAATAAAAGTCAAAGTAAAAATCCTAGCTCAGTAACAGTCGTATTGCATATTCTGTCACCAAAAAGTTCGTCCGACAATAATTTAACAACAAATTATCTTCCTTACAACAACACCTTCTATTTACTTTTTTACAGCTGCCGACTTCATGCTCGGTGTGTACTTGCTCGTGATTGGAAGCCACGACGTCATGTACCGTGACCATTACAACAGGTTCGCTCTGGATTGGATGGAAAGTTGGACTTGTCGTGCAACTGGCTTCATGGGGGTCATGTCCATAGAGGTGTCGGTCTTCATACTCACCTGCATGAGTCTAGAATGCTGTCTCACCGTCTGCTTCCCTCTTCAACCGCGTACAATGACCGTTGGCAGGGCCGTGGGACTGCTGATGGTAATTTGGCTATCAGGTGCCATTATTGCCGGTGTTCCGATTCTGTTTGTTTCGCATTTTGGCCAGTTTTACGGTAGCAACGGCGTTTGTCTTCCCCTCTACATTCACGACCCCTATATGGGTGGTTGGCAGTACTCCACTTTCATTTTCAATTTTGTCAATGTAATCGGAATGCTAGTCATCATAGCCAGTTATTCCATAATATTCTACAACATGAGGCGGACAAGAGCAAGAATTCCTGTTGTTTTGACCACTGTGGCCAACTCTGGTGGTACGATTGTTACTGATGATCAGCTTATTAGGAAGATGAAGAATTTGGACAAAAGACTGTTTGTCATTGTATTGACCAATATCCTTTGTTGGATACCGATCAGCATCATCAAGCTATTGGCCCTTTATTCAATTCACTTTCCGTGTGAGTATCAACATTTTTTTAAACGAAAGTAACGGTGCAAAGAATTAATTCTCACTTACAAAAAAAAAATTTACAAACTAAGTAAACATTTAGTTAAGTCCTACAAAAAAAAACATTTTTTCATAGCTTTATCCCACGCCTGGTTGACGATATTTATAATTCCGATCAATAGCGCTCTGAATCCGATCATCTATTCCGTTACAACCCCAACTTTCAGGAGGAAATTCAAGACCTGTTGTAACCTTCGTAAAATACAGGATGATTTCAGAAGATTTGCTCTGAGCCTCAGAACTCACTTGAGAGGTATCCAATCCCTATGTTATTATCCATCAATAATAACATCAATCAAATAAAAGCAATTATGATTACTGTATTTTCACCTATATAACGCTTTATAATCGATTTTGCATACCATGCACCCTCCTCTGCGTGTTGTAATCGTAGGCGTGCTATACAAAATTAAATTTACATGATTTTGACTTCCGATCAGCAAATATTACAAATTTCATCGATAGCGAATAGTTTTATAGATTTTTTTTGTGAGAACCAGTTTCTTGATTAAATCTTATGATTGGTTGAGCCCTAGCAGTATTCAAGCATCGTATAAAGAACTTCCGTTTATAGCTTGTGGATGACCTACTAAAGTGCTACTTACCACTTTAACGTGCAGACATCACGTGCATGATCTCATTGCAGTAAATATCTTCAATCTTTTAATGGGCTGGTTTTACTGCACAAACTCTTTCAACATTTCTCAAAATCATTGAAATAAATAGATGCAATTTTGATAGCAATGCCAGATCATTCTTTTGCAGTCATCGTTGGACCACAAAATAAGAGACTTATCCAATTCTTTTGGCACCATTTATAAGAATTCCAGCTGAGATAACTACAAGTTTTTCTCGGTGATGAGTCAATTTTTTTTCACATCATTTCACAAAGACCATTGGATGGCAAAGATAATGTGAAGCTTAAAATCTGTTAAAGGTCTCAATTTCATCTGATGGTTGCTGCACTGGCTAAAACACAACAGTTCCATGCTTTCACAGTGAAGATATGTCTAAGCATTGTACATCTGCATGAACTGAATCTTCTCCAAGAGTTAATCTCCAATTGCTTAAAGATCTTGTTGCTTTCAATGCAATTAACAAACTTATTGCATTTGCAGATTAGTATCCATTTGTGGTTCTTGAATATGAAACACTGGTGGGACTTTCTTTATTCTGAAGTCTCTGCAATAGAGATGGTGATAATAGTTTCCTGTGTCCATGAAATTAGTCGTTGCTGAAAAACGTTTTAGAGACTGAAATAAGTCATTTCGGAATTGTGTAATGTCATGTTTAAACACTTTTGAGTGTATTCAGTCTTTAATGCTTTTATTTAAATTTCAGTGACGCTGTGCCACCTATAAACAATGTTTGATTGTACAATATTTTGTACAAAGAAACAAATCTGGGGGTGAGAGCAATCAGTTAAGCAAACTTTAATTTTCATTAGCACCCTAAAAAGACATTTGAAATGTTATGTATCTTAAATACCAAGAGGGACTTCAGACAATGTTTGATTGGCTTCCAAGTCCAATAATTAATAAATTTAAGGTTAGGGATTAAAATATACGTCAAATGTTAAATTAAATTTCTACATTTAAAATATATGATTATCTACATGATAAGTGGAATTGATTTGTAAGTTCTTTGCCTTCCTTTGAAGTATTCGCTTCACTTCTCTTGAAAATTGTTATGTATGAAAAGTGAATCTAAAGTTTAGATTCTAAACTCTGAACAGAGGGAAGTTGATGCAAAGTCTCAAATGAAGATTAATTTTAAGGAAGAATTGGAGAGAAAACAATGGGGCAATTTTGTCTGACTAATCACAGCGAGCACGAATGTTAATCGGTTGGCTGATGTTTAAAAAAAAAATTTAGCTTCAAAGTGGTTCAAGATTTTATGATGCCTGTCCTTTCTTGACCGTTTTGGTTGTTGCCGGATGCTTCCATTGTTCTCGAAGCGAGAATGACGAAGGCCATTGTGATTAACATTTCTTTGGCTAATCTTCACCACAAAACTACGAAATTTCGTTTTGAATTATCAATCGCCAGTAAGCCGTTGCGCGACAGTTGTCCAGGTCCGCACGGAAAACCCGCTTCTCTTTATGAATTTTGAGACTCACGAGAAACCTCCCTTGAATTCAATTGATTTCAATCAGCACTTTTCTGACATCCACCCCATTCTCGCTTTAAACTTGCTTGTTATTGATACCCTAGACCTTGTTTCCTTTGTTCTAAGACCAACTGCTTTATATCCGATTCTAATTTGGGCTATTTCGAAGTTTCACAGCATGCACGCTTTCTAGGGTTCAGTTTGTCAAGCACGCATTTCTTCTTTTTCCATACTCGGAGGGAAACTTTCAATAGTGTGGAACTATATCGCTGCTGCTCTGTTGCCTGTTACCTTTGCTCTTGAAATAATCCTGAAACATTCAAGCAGCAGTGCAAGACTTATCAGCCATTTTGTTAAGTTAATGACTTCGGTATTTAAATCACAAGCGCAAGCTAGATGCACAGGCATCGACCAATCTGGAAGATGACTACTAATGAATTAGCATTTCATTGTTTTTACATTTGCACAATTTATTAATATTTATCAGTGAATTAAAACATTACGATTAAATAAAGAATTTATTTAAGTGATTACTTATTTAAAAAAATGCATAAATTGGCGATTGTTATTGTCGTCTGCGTGTATTACAAATTTTTTTTACACAAATCGTAAAAACTGCGTGCTATATTCGTCCGCGTCTTATATTCGTGAAAATACTGAAACTTTAATTTCATCTTAAAACCAAGAAATTGCTTTCCTGCAATTGAAGTACGTTTGAAGTATGTTTCTGAACAATTCTTAACTGCAAGGTACAGAGAGACCACGATACATGTCCAAAGTAAGCGGAGGAACAGCCATGAGTTTTCTGGGCCTCCAGGATATCCTCCTCCTTCACAGGTACAGAGTTTCCAGTGCCAGCAGTCAAAACAGAAACGAAGAATCCTTTGAAACTCATCGCTTGAACAACGACGCAGGTCTCACCACAGTCACCATTGAGTACAAACACTCAAAGAGAAAAACACTGCCTCAAGAATGAGGCATTCTCACTGACTGGTGCCGAAGTCCTGATGACAGTTCCAAAGGTTGGGTGGTCCATGATCCCTAGGAGAAATTCACTCGGCCCTGGCGTAGGACATGCTTTTAGGGAATCATTTGTCAGGAGTACACAACTTTAGACACACCTTCATTCTTACATACTATCGCGAATTTTGTACATCTACTCAACAATAAATTAACAAGCTCGAGTTTTTTTTTTATAGAAAATGTTTTAGACATCTTTGATAATGTTTGTATTCGTTGAAGATACTTGAATACATTTTATACGATTTTTTTTGAATGCATGGATTCATCATTTATTGCGAAGCGATTGACATTTTACAAATAAATTTGTGTGCATGAAATTTTAAGGTTTTCAAGATTTGTTTTATTTTATTTTTATACAAAATATGCTTTCTTCCAACATCTCCATCTTTCGTAATGACTCGACCAACGACTTTTTGCACACTTGAAATGAAATGCGTTATTTTTAATCTTTATTTCTTAAGATAAAGTCTTTTTAAATATTGTTTTCGCTCAGAAAGTTTTCTTTTAAAACATTATTGATAAAATTACAAACTTCAGATATTTTATTTCGTAACAAGAACCTTGAGAATTATTTGAATAAACTTAAGTAAGTTCAAATAGGAATGAACTACAATTTAAATTTGAAACACAGATGAGAAGCAAAATGCTTAAGCAAGACGACTTTTACGAAAACACCAAACGGGTGGCATACAAGTTATCAACTTCAGACACTTTATTTCATCAACAACTCCTTAAGTGACTTAAGTAAAAAATATATTTAAATCCAAATGGAGATTTCCTCCTAGGGAGATGCTCAGTTTCATGCAAAAGTCTAAACCACTCAAGATGCAGAAGCAAATCAGTTTTTCAGATGAAACAAACTAGATTAACTAATTCTTAGAAGATGAGCAAACTCAAATGGCAAAGAAACCGCGAGATAAATGAAAAAGTAGTAATTAGTGAAAATAATTTCGAAACTATTTATTAATAGCAGTCGAGGCGTTTATCCCGTCAGCTGACATCTTGATTTTACGAGGACCCTGAAAACAAAAAGTCTACAAAAGGTCTCTCTATTGTGAAGAAGAATTTCGAATTGATGACAAAGTGAAGATTTTAACAAAGTCGAAGAGGCTGTTGAAGGTATGAGAATTTGGTTTAATTTTAAATTATTCAATCATTAAACATAAATGTGTAAATAAATTGTACAACACAAACAAAGGTAGGTTGTGATCAAACTCCTTTGTTCAATCGGAGTTACACAAACGCGATGATTCAGTTTAAAAAGCAGACTTTCATCTTTAAGAAATTCAATGAAATGTTTACTTCTTAAAAGTGAGAAAAAATCATCAAAACACGAGTCATCGTGATTCAAAAACTAAATATAAAATAAAGGCAATTAGTATCATTTTAATGATGAACGACGAAATAGAATACATTTAGTGGGAGATGGACTTGTTAAGTAAATAATAACAAGATTAAAATTATGAGTCAGAGAAATGTTGAAGGGTTAAACTGACCTTTGTAAAGAATAGTTAAGATTTTTGAGAATATTCCAGCTTCATTAGATCTCAAATCAACGTGAATTTGACGGCAGTTTATTCCTTCGTTAAATTTGCCTAAGGTATATTATTACTGATATTAATTTTTAATAATTAATTACCAATTAATCAAATCAATCAACAATAATTTGGCGTCCCAAACGTTTCATATTTACTTAAACAAATAAATAAACGAATGATCAAGTGAATAAATAATGATTTCACGGTGCACCAGCTGATTACACCAGCAGTACTTATTATAATAGAATACTGTGAATAGGACTTTTAAATAAATATTTATTTTCAACAAATATTCAGTCAGCACTTTTAAAATATTTTACTTTCAAAACTAATAAAAACTAATAGCGTTATTTAAAGGATGTAGAATAACAAACGACAAACGACTCAAAGAAATTCAAGAAGGTTCTATATAAGAATATGTTTAGTTATAATTATAATATTTAACACCTCAAATTTGTGGCCTTGAAGTCCTTTAGGACTTACGCCACTATAAATTTGTCAAACAATAATAATAATAATTTAGTTGTTTGTTGTTTTCTTCTCAGAAAAATAATATCTTCTTCCTCGTTGTTATAAAAAAGACTTAATTGAGCATTAAGAGCCCTTCATCCTTTACTCGGAGAGTTGTCAGAAGGATTTTCGGTATGATTGGGCTTAATTGTCGATGGCTGAGCCAGCCAGTCTTTGCAATCAACCAAAGCATAATTCATTTTGCGATTTTAAAGTAGAGAAAGTGGTAATAGTTTGCTGAAACATCGATATCAACAGACCGGTCTGTCGAGAGAGCTTTGAGGCTTGCCCAACTTCTAAAGCAAAATAGTCTATACTTTCAGAAACCAATTTTTGGATAGAGTTAATTGTTTATCGTAATTGTTTAGATTCCTGATTTAAATCATGAATATCTCTGACATCCTGACTGATTTTTTAAATGCGGCAAATTCACTCTGAATGTTCAATTATTTTATGTATCTTTTGGGCTTCCTGATATTTTTAAATTTATTAATATGTGTGCCTATTCACCGATTTATCATGTCTAGTTAAGAAGTACTTAGTAAAAGTCATCTAAAAATTTGCAATTACAAATTTCCAACGACAGGAATAATTAAAGCAAGCAACCAAAAGGAGACAATATACTATCACAATACTAGTCACACCAAGCACAAAAATAATTTGTTTTTACTAACTTTATCTTAAAGTCACTTAATCCTATTCGTTTTGAAATTTACAGCAATTTACGAATCAGTTTAAATTACTAAGCTGACCGAATCATAAAATTGGCCATGTTGTAAGTGACTTTCAACACAAATAGATGTTCATACTATAATTAACAATCTCAAACTATTGATACAATTTCAGATGCTTTGCCATGTTAATACTGATAGGAATGTGTTTTGCCGAAGGGGCAGGAGTAACTTTCTTCCCGTTTGGGAATAATTCTTCTGACCAGAGACTTGAAAAGCAAGACGATGCATTTACGACAATTTCACTGAATTTTGATCTTCCATTCTTTGGGAAATTGTTCAAAGAGCTA
>MPNW01000637.1:46224-77966 GCA_011800805.1 Hirudo medicinalis | reverse complement strand
TGACGATCCTCCACCAGATGCGAGATGTAAGGGAAATAAAAACTGTTTGTTTGATCTTCATGTCACTGGAGACATCAACGTTGGTCTTGCAAACAACGAGGTAGAAATGATCGTCAACCAAGTCGAGACCATGTATCAGAAGATAGGCGAAACTTGTGTGACCAACATCGATATCCCTGGAGGTGATATCGAAGTTGAATATGGAGGAGACCGCTCCTTTGTGAAATATACGATCATTTGCAAACCTGGACGTGAAAAGAGAAGCGTCACCTGCGAAAAAGGACGCTACTCGAAACCACTGGATTGCAACAAGTTGCCATCGGCAGTCGAGAGAAATGCCGTCCATTTCTTTACTCCAATTTTACTGGCTATTGCTTCCCTTTTGCATGCTTTACAAATTTGAAGAAAGGAATTTACTTTGCCGATTGCTGACAACTCTGCTTTGCATAAATTACATATTCTACCAGGTTTTATATGTGGTTCGTGTAAGAACATTTTTATTCAATTAATTAAATAGTGTACCACTAAATCAATCATTTGGCTGTTGTAATTAGGATTAATATAAATTTTAACTATGTGTTCATCACATTGACTGCAACGAAGCAATATGGTTGATGTGTTGGTAACTGGTTCTGGACATAAAGTGAGTAACACCAACGTAACAAGTCTATTTCAGTCATATCTTGTCGTAGACGGAACAGATGAGTCCATACCTACTGATATTAAAAGTAATATTTCCTCAGTCAATGAAGTGGATTCAGAACTTCGTATCATTCAGTTATTTGAGAACAGATTGACGAGAAAGATTCTGAGAATCTTTTAATAACTAATTACGTTTAAGCTGTAACAGAAACGATTTATCTAATTACAAATTGTCTACAAATATACAAATTGAAATCACATTGAAATATTTTCAAATAATCTCCATCCAAAGCTAATTTGTTTTTATTAAACAAGATTAAAACCAATTTAATTTCAATTAAATTGAGATTTTTAATTTATATCTTTCGGCAGTAGACAGCCTAAGCCGTTCCTATTTTGCACCGAAAAGACCTATTGGTTTATCTCTTAATTTAATTAAAAAATTTTTTATTATTTTCCACTTCTCACAAAAAAATCATTATAATTTGACTTTCCCCTTTCTATTAACAATGTTCTTCTAAATAGGGTTACTCAAATTTCCATCATGATCGGATTGGGCATTTTGATTGATGAACATCTAAATTGATCAAAGCATTTTTCTCATGTTCAAAGTCTAATAGCTAAAAGATTGACATCATTGCAAGAATTCGACCATTTATTAACATTAAAATAGCACTTCTATTGCACTTTTCTCTTATTTACCCCTATCTGACTTCTTGCAATATTGTATGGGCCTCTACTTATCGTTCTCATTTAGATAAGTTGAACTTTTTACAAAAGGTTATTAATCGTATTGTTTTTTTGTTGCCATTTTTATCCTCAACTAATTTAACCTTTATAAACAATAACCTATAAAATAACTATAAAATTCATGGTTTACAAGTTGCTCTTTTTGTGTTCTCTTATGATTGTAATGCTCTCCCCAAGATATTTCAGGGTTTTCCACTGAAAAATATAAAAATTGTAAATATTGCGCGGTATTCTTTAATGTGTCCATTTGTTTTTGTTTTCCCACGTTGGATGTGCATACTAGAAACTTGTTAATCAGAGTCAGTCTGATAGCGCAAGCGTGTTCTTCCTTAAGGCTGCCCCTGGGGTTGTTTTATTTTACTTTCTTTTGTGGCTTTAATGTTTGCGTTTAGGGTATTTTGTTGAATGAAATTTCTCCAATTAAAAAAAAAAGAAAAAAGAAAAAGTGTGGTCGAAAGAGTTTTAAGTGCCAAAAACAAATTAACCTTTTGAAGGCAGAGAAAAGCAGGAGAAAATCTGTCAAAATTTATCCTTAACATTAAACATAATTTAATATTTGAGTAAAAATAGAATAAATTTCAAAATAAAAGAAATGTAAAAGAACAACAATTATTAGCCATTCTGTTATAGTTGGAAGGAAATGTTCTTTTCACTAGTAATAAAATGTGCTTCCGTCCATTTAAACATGTTCGAATGTCCATCCGAAACTCGTTAAAACTGTGTAAAGATCAGTTTCTAATGTAACAATGAATAATCAACAGCCGTTTTTTTGTGGATTAAAACAGATTTTTATTGAAAGATGACACTTTGAAATGGAAAATAAACCAAACCGCGATGAATAATAGTTTCACTCGCTCGTAAATAAAATGCCTCTTCGAGAATAATTGGGTTTAGGCAGGAACATGAGCTTGAAAGGATGAAGAAATACTGGCAACTTCTAATTATGCAGCGAAAAGAAAGTCTGTTTTATGGCTCTTGTAAAATTAGGCATTACGAAGTTGCCCAGTATTCAAATATCCTGCGTGCATGTTAACACGATCCAGTTCCTTATAAAAAGCAAGTCCAACAACCGGACGGGAGGCATTCACTTCAGAAGAAGAAGATTTTGCAAGTGAGGCTTTAGATTTTACGCATTGGCATATTTTACTTTGATTTGATTACAATTATTTAGTATCCCATTCTGCTCTTTATCAAATATAGTTACGTCTTTAAAAAATCTTAACATCTTAAAACCTTTTGAAGCTAGCTTGAGATCATGTAAGATGTTGAAATTGGTCTCAACAAGTCATTTATTTAACGAACAATGATGAAAAATGATGAAATGTTATGGTGTACATAATGTGAATACCTTGGAAGCCTTGGTTGAATCGATTAAAAAGTCAACATTATTTGATCATTGGTTCACTCATTTGATTAATTCGGTGGTTCTTTTAGATTTTGCCAAGTCAGAAACATTCGTTTCAAATTAAGACAAATAAATAAGTTGGTGCATTTAATAATCAGTTTGCGGCCTTGAATATAAATTCAAGAATTAATATTAATAAGCCAGAAGTATGTTTTTTAGTGTTTACAAGTGTTTTTTAGTGTCTTCCTAAAATTCCGACCAGCTTCAAGTTTGAAGATATCAGTATTATCTGGAGTACATTTCGATTTTAAATTGGATAAGATTTTAATTAAATGCTGGCTCTTTTGCTGAATAATAGGAATTCAGCTTGAAAAGATTTGCACCCCTTCTTATTTAGAAACCTTTTTTCGGCCTCAGTAAGCGCAATGTATGAATTATGCTTCCATTTCAACGCAAATCGATCGCAGAAAGATTAATGCAAATGAAGACTTAAAAAATGAAAGTTAGCTTTTCACACTACAGGCAGGTCAAATGACATGGGAACTTTTCGCATTAGAAAATTCGCTTCACAAAAGGAAAATGATTAAAAATGTAAAAATTAATTTTGTCTTATCTTACATGGGCAACCATTTGAACAACTCCAGCCTAAAATAAGGTTATCATTAATGTTAGGTTGACTATTGTCATCCTATTACAGACCTTATAATTCCCATGAGTGTCATAATAAGACGAAGTGATGGTATTCGAGATTGCCATCAAACTTAATCCTGGGGTGATTGAATTTCCTTGCATGACAGCCTTTAAAATATGGCGGTATCAAGAGGACTCATGGCGGGAGTTTGTTGAAGTATTAGAATTTAAAAGTGAATTTAACAAGATCAAATTTTAAGCGATTTCCTTCAGCTACGGATTGCAGCGTCATGCATCATTACCGCCGCGGGATTCAGTCAAGTTTGGTCCAAAGAGGCGAAACTTTCAGAAGAAAGATGACGGTGTCAGAATTGAGTTTTGGGGACAAATTATTCTAATAATCTGCTTGGTTTTCGATAAAAGGTTCGCTTTGTCATTCGGTGATAAATTCTAACTTGAACGGGCAATTAACGAAGAAATGTTTAACCTTTTTATAAGTGAAGTGTTTAACGTGATAATTCTTATTTAGTTAATCGAACTTATTACTTGTAGTAAAAGTCGTTAATTGGTGAGTAATAATAGATTAAGCAACTACTTAGTTAACATCGATCCTAACAAGAGTGAGTAAGTGGATGAGATCGAAACTTTATTTTTTCAGTTCGGGAGAAAATCAATAATTATTGAGACCGGTTTAACATCCGATGAAATTTTTGAAAATTTCTCATTTCTAAGACACAATCTCCAAAGATATTCTAAAAATTTCTCATTTCTGAGACATCATCGACCACTGAACTCGTCGATTAGATGCACCTTGAATAACAATTTGAGGACAGTGATTTCCTGCTTATCAGAAATATGATTGATGATGCCAGGAACGATAATAAAGAAGAAGATGATGATGATGACGACGATGACGACGACGACGATGACGATGACGATGACGATGACGATGACGATGACGATGACGATGATGATGATGATGATGATGAGAAAGATGTGGGTGGATGAATTAATCACCCGCGGATGAAGGCCTCCGTAGCTGAAGAAGCAGAGTAAGACATAAATATCCACTGGGATTAAGCGGAAAACACATAAAATCTTAGTGTCCAGAAGTTACTGTTACAATAATTGTAATAAAAATCGTTCTTAATTAGACGTTTTACAATTTAATAATAACTAAAATTCATAATATTCGCGTAAGAATATAATATTCGGGTTGGAAATTATAGCCACGGAGACAAATAAATATGATCTTGACCTTCGAATGTCCTGAAAAGTAACAGACTCCGAATAAAACCTGATTAATATGGTGGAGTGCACTTCTGACCACTGAAGCGCAGAATCAACAAGCAGGCTTCGGAATCGAAGACTTTGTTTATTTTTCAATCTACTTTTCCCGTTAATTTGTGTCAAATCCTGTTTGTTGCAAAAAAAAAAATTGGTATGCTTAATTTTGTAAACTCACGAAGCATAAAATTGTGTTGAATCCAATTTTAGACTTGGATTTATAAAGTAACGTGTTCAATCTTGTAAGTTTGCCATACATGTATATCAAATGATTATGCGATGCATTTCTTTCTTTCTTTTTCAATTTCCAATATTTAAATTCTACTAGATTTGCTTCATGAGCTTATGCTCTTATGCATAACTTTGTTGCAATTTTTCAAAACCGATAGTACAAACCATGAAAACTTCCTTCCAACTGTTCATCGGCATGGTTGTCTCAGTCGCCTTGATGAGGGACGCCTGTGCCACAGCAAGAGATGGCTACGAGAACTTGGATCTTACCAGTGGACTTTATCAAGCCCTCAAATCTGCCAAAACCTTGACATTTTTCCTTCAGAGATCACTGATCTCGCTCTCTCACAAAGCTTCAGAGGAAGACGATTATCCAGCCTCAACAGGGAGAAAAATCAACTTGCTTCTGAAAAGAGAAGACCCTCTTGGACTTGGAGGAAGATTTGGCAGGCGTTGAAATCCGACCTTTTGATCTTGAACTTTAGTAAAAGTTGTCAAAACACGTTTTAAATGATGGTTCTAGCATTACAAACACTAAAGAAAACGTTTAAGCAGCAACAGGAGGAAGTATGTTAAATGTTTCTAATTTGGCATCGATTTGTGTCTTTAAGTCAAAACTATTTCATTTCATTTAAAAAAGAAAGGATTTTCTATAAATAAAGCGATGTAATAAATTAAAATGGTCTAAACTAGGTAAACTAAGTTTACCGCATGGGTTGTTTGAGAGATAAAAAATGCGGAGCTGAGTTTTGCCTTATATTAATGAAATATTTAATATCTCCATTCGAATATTTCTCTTTGTTTCATGGGCCACCAATTTTTTATTTAATTAAATAATCACAAAAAAATCCTTTGAGACCCATTTGTTCGTTATTAATCAATTGGTGACAGTGCTTTCAGAGTTAATCGTCAAAATTTGAAATTCATAAGAACTTGAGAATCAAACTACTGCGGTAGGAGTAATATAAAATTAAAATATTATGAGTTTTTATGTCAAATGTAATAAATCATTGTAATATAATTATTGTATTACACATTCAACACCAGGCCATCGCTTATTACTCCGCAGTTTGGTTTACTTTTACACATCAGTCACATGAAAAATAAACAAAAACATGGATTATGGGAGGCCCAATCTCGAAATAAATGAAAGCACAGGAAACGATAATTCCAACGTTGGTACACATAAGTGTAACGTTTTGTTGTTAGTTTACGGTCCATTTTAAGAGGGTTGAAGCCGGCTTTGGACCATCTTTGAATTTGTTTTGCTAGTGGCTCATTTTATAGTCGTGAGAGTTGCTAAGTGTTGGCAACAGTTAATTAATTAACAATCGTGTAGTTAGTAGTAATTGCACATGCATTTTGGAGTTTTAGTTTTAATAAATTAATTTGGAGAATGGTGTTTTCTTAAAAACAGGGTGACGCTATGGGAAGCTTGTCGAGCGACGACCACGAAGAATTCGATGACGAAGTGAGAACATTAGATATGATTATGTAAGTTGTAAATGACACTAAGTTACCATCCGTTTCGATCGCTATTAAGATTGAACCGAGGCTTAAATACGAAAGGATGAGCAACAACCTGACTTCAATCCTCAGCAGAGATGAAGCAAGTTGCTTGGCAGTTCACTCAAAAGTTTGTTGCTTCTTATTAAACATTTTAAAGCCTTTAGTAAATATTCTTTTGCAGAAATATAAGGAGGAGAATTTCTAAACATTTTCTAAGAATCAAAAACAAAAACAAAATCAATTACTTCTTATTTGATTTTGGAAGTTAAATGAAAGTTTTGTAACAAAATAAGTACAATTCTTAATAATTGAAAAGTAATAAAATTTAACATTTTCAAAAGTTTTATATTTTTTGAAAATTCTTGTGAACATCTTGATTATTTTTCAGTTCTTGGCCGTCGGTACTCAATGGGGGTCCATATTCGTCATGGATCACGTCGGTAATGTCATCGACACGACCGACATCATTTGTGTTAGTGTCGACTTTCGACGATTTGTCAGTTTTAACATGGGACGACAAACTTTATGTTGGGCTTTTTAAAAACATCTTCCACACAATGAAACATGAACTATTCTTCTTACTGCCGCGTGCAGGAATAATAACTTATAACGGATAACTTATTCTGGTGCAAGGTCACCAGAACGATGTCACGTTAGGTTTAAACGAGAACAATTTTTACAAATTAATAACACATCAGCAGGCAAATCATTAAAACTAATGAGCGTTCGTTGTTTCCTGCATAATAATTACATTATTATAATAATTACATTAAAACTTGTTAAAGATTAAGGTTTGATATTGGATATAATTTTATAATTATATTAATTATGCAGCATTCCACCACTGTCAACCAGATAAGCATCGACAGCAGCGGCGAATATTTGGCCAGTTGTTCGGAAGACGGCAAGGTGTTTTAGAATAACATTCCTTATTAAATTATTCATGAATAAATGTATATCAAATATGAATAATCATATTTTTAGTATTACGCAATAATCGACGTATCGACCGATTTGTGAGGCATTGCATGCGTTACAGAATCTGCGTTCAGATTCTGATTTCAATTTCAATTTTTAATTTTGACATTCCATTAATTATATTCTCATTGCATAACATCTTTCTAACAATAGCAAGGCATTCATTAACTTAACCTCACGAGATGAGGTGACTAGGACTTAATGACAATGACGATGACAATCTGTTGCAGGCGATCATAAATGGTCTGTACACCACGGAAAACAACCTGGTCATGAACTTTGACCGACCTATAAAATCCGTCTCCATCGACCCGAATTACGGAAAATCGGGATCCAACAAGCAGTTTGTCACAGGAGATTCAAAGGTTTTGAATAAATATTATTGCTCTAAATATAAATAAAGCAATATTATTATATAATGTTTAATATAATATTATGTATGTTATATTATTATTATAAGTATAAATATAACCTCCAAACAAATTAACAAATGGAAGGGGATGCTCACTTAATTCCACCTCTTATGAAATAATTGAATTACAAAACATTTTAAAACATAATAACTTATTAATTACATCTAATCGCATGAATGTTAAACAGGTCGTCATTTCAACCTCAAGAGCAAATAATTATCCGAATAATTATTATTTTCAAAATTCGTTTTTTTCACAAACTTTGACTTTATTTTCGAATTTGAATTTCACAGATAAACACGCTCTTGAAATTCACTTTTTCCAGAAATCGATCGACGCGATTTGTTGATTTTAGAATAAACGAAGTGCTTTTGCACAGGTGGTTCTCCACGAGAAGGGGTTCCTGGGCCGCCAGAAGTCCACTTGTCTCCACGAAAACAGCAACCAGGTGCACGGCATCAAATGGCAGTCCATCTTCATAGCTTGGTCGAGCAACCATGTGAGCACGATTTGCACACTTTTTCGATCTGCGATTTGTCGACTTTTAAAATTTAATGTAATTATTTTTTATCTAATTCGAGCAGGTGTTGAAAATAATGATGAAAAAAATAACAGCAATATTAATGATTAATAATAATAATAAGAACAACAACAATAATTGTTAATAATTATATTAAAGTTATAATAATAATGATGATGATGGTGGTGATGATGATGACGATGACAGTAACAATAACAATAACAATAATAATAACAATAATAATAATAATGGTAATAGATCACTAATGATGATAATGATAATAACAACAACAATAATGATAATGATGATGATAATAACAATAATAATGGTAATGCTAAAATTTAATAACTGTTAATATTCCAAAAATTCCAAACAATTGAAGGGTGTCCACATTTACGACATGAGCCTGAAAAGACGAATCAGTCTGATTGTCCACATGAACCCTGAGAAGTCATGCAGGTGATTATATTATTATTACAGGTAAATGTAAATTATATTAAATTACGGGTAAAAGTATATTGCTACACGTAAATGTAAATTACATTTTATTGTAGGTAATTAAGTTCCTGCCTTGGCATTTGACTCAATTATAGATTGTTTAATTCGATCATAGACCTCTATTGCCTATTTTTATTATTATTATTATATTATTATTAATAATATATCATTATTATTATTATTACTATTATTATTTGCATCATCAGTGTTCATAATTATTTCAAAAACATTTAATTTAATCACAGCCAGAATGTCGAAGAAAGTAGATGCACTTTGTTTTGGAAGAACGAGAGGACGTTGATCATCGCCAGACTCAACACCATCCAGGTTTTCATCGACTTGGAAATTCATTCATTTCCGACCGAACATTCATTCCGTTTGTCGTCATAAAATAAGATTTAATCAGATCAATTTATGTTATGTAATATTTTACCCACGAGTTTGTAATCGGTATCGTAACGCTTTACACAGGTGTGCGTAATCAAGGACAGCATAAAAATTGGAAAGGATGGCAAAGGAGCCACTGCACGAGTCGTCGAGATAAGTCGGTTTTTCTTCGACGTCTCGGCTCTAAAATAATTATATTTTTATAATGCGACGACGTGCGTGCGTGTGGGTGGGCCTAAAATGTCGACTAGAATATTATAATTATGCTTTCAATTTGATTTTTATCATCTTTAATGTTAATAATTGGATAATTAAATGAGTATTTAATTTGTTGATTTTCAAAACAAGAAAAGGGGTTTCAAAAAGCGTTTTTGAGATGCAGAATTTATGCAGTGTTTAAGAACTTTTTAAGAAATAATCAGGCAAAATTGTGAATTTTGAATGTCGTTCGTGTCGTCAGTTGCCAGAGAAGAGCTCGACTTCACCATTGCCGGTCTTTGCTTTTACAATGAAGCTTACGTCATACTGTCGTATTCTGACACTAGTCAAAAGGTTGGTCGACAACTTTTTCGCTCGATTGGATTTCAGATTAAAACGACCGTTCGAAGATTGAGAAAGATGAATATAACGAATTATTGAAGTGCAAATTTAATATTTATCATTCAAATATTCAAGAACTAAATAAACGATTGTTTTTTTGTTTGTTTTGAAACTCAGGATGCAACTCCCAGCAGGCCCCACCTGAGGATCATAAACGCTTCGAACGGGGATGAAATCACCAACGACGCCCTCTCCATCCGTGGATTCCAGTCGTACGAGTGCAAGAATTACCACCTCGGTAACTCGAGTTTCTGTTTCTAAGACCGACTCGAAGTTCATTCAACGGCTTTAACGATTTACGGCTTTTAATGATTTGCTTTTGTTATTTTTGTCGACGTACGAGTGCATTCGAGGAGTGCATTCGAGTCGATTCACGAGTGCATTCGAGTCGATTCACGAGAACCGCTCGTCGAACAATGCTCGAGGGTCGCAATAATAAACGTTCAAGTGCACAAAAATAATTTAAGAAGCTTCAATTTAAAAAAAAAAAATAAAACGAAAACAATCGATCGACGTGTTTCTGAACGTAAACTCTGAAAGTCAAGTTGAAACATAAAATTCCTTTCCACAAACTTAATAAATAGTTAATTTTAATAAATGTTAATTCCTGCTTTTTAAATGAAACATTAAATTTTATTTGTGGATTGTCGGGTCGATTACTTTCCGAGTGGAAAACATAGAAAGTTTGAATGTCTTGCCCCATTGTCGCAATGCGTTGTCGCCTTTATCATCTCATCATTCAGTTGGTCACAAATATTGTTGCTTAATTTCACAATGGCTTGTTGCTGTTGTTGTATTTGTTGCAGAGTGTTGTCTGGAGGAGGGAATGTTCTTTGTGGTGAGTCCAAAAGACATAGTTGTTGCTAGGCAACGAGACGAAGACGACCACCTGGATTGGTTGATCGAGCACGAAGAATTCCAGGTGCGAACTCGTTAACACGGTTTACTTTGGTTCTTCAGTGGGTCACGTGATGCACAACTTCATGAATGTTGATGAATTACATTCAGAATTACATTCATTCAGAAATTATCTCAAATTTCAGGAAGCCATGGAATTTGCCACGAATAATTTTAAACTTTTGAAGAAACGAACATGCCAGGTGAGCTCGGAGCATTTTAAGTATTTCGATGAAAAATTATTCTTTAAGGTATGTTTTAATGATTTATTTACAAATTATTAACACGTTTCAGGATGTAGGATTTCAGTGGTTCACAACGCTGTTTGACGAGAAAAGGTACAAAGAGGCCGCCAATCTTTGCCCTCAACTTTTCGGGCGAAACAAGGATTTTTGGGAGAGTTACATAATCAGGTTCAAACAGTTCAATCAGCTGACAGTGGGTCCACACTTTAATTATGTTTAGTTTAAATATAATATGATAATATTATGTTAACATATTGTTTTATTCACTATTTAAGATTTAGAAGTGCCTAAGAAATTACTAATGATTTCATTCTTAAATGGATTCTAAATCTAATGATTTTACAGTCTGAACTTTTCTAAGCGCAGTTTAAAAGTAAAGTTAAATTCACAGGCATTGGCTCACGTGATTCCGGTCGACAATCCGAGACTCGACACGTCCACCTACGAAATGGTCCTCTACGACTTCCTCAACAACAAAAATGGGGTTGGCAACACTTTTTGTCACATTTTAGTCTGTTTTTGTAAAAGCGATTATTATTTGAATAAGTTATTAGTTATATTACTGCAAATTAGAGAATGATTGGTGAATAATTATGAATAATTTAGTTTAATTTTTTTAAATTTATTTTAAACCATAAGTTGGATTTTATTATTCTTTCCGAAGGAGTTTTTCATGGACTTAATAAAGAAGTGGAGTCCCGAGCTGTACAATCGAGAGAGGCTGATTGGTGCACTGATGGACCAATTGGAGCACAACAGGAACAACATTCACCTGCTCGAATCTCTCGGACATTTGTCAGTCGATCTTCTGCTGCTTTGTGAAGTGTTCTTGATGCAACAATTTAGCAGCAGTTGTTCAGAATTATTCAAATTCATTAATTCAATTTGAAATAAGTTAATTTGATTTGCAATTAAAGTAATTAAAGTTTACAATTGTTTAACAACTTCGTAAAACCGAGCGGCACAAACCCAACGACCTCCGCAACATGCCTCCATTTCAGGTACACAGAGAGTGGTCAGTTCGAGAAAGCCTTCTACATCTACGTCAAGTGAGTTTAAATTTTCAAATTCTCGAGTCCTTCGACATTCTTCCCTCGTCGATTCAAAACCCGAGTCGAACCCTCCCCTTCCCCCCCAGACTCGGCCACAAGGACATTTTCGAACTCATCTACCGGCACAACCTCTATGACGACGTCATTAGCCACGTGGTGACCCTCATGGACTTCAACCTGGAATCCACCGTCAGTCTCCTCGTCAGGAACGTCGACAAGATACCTGTGGGAGGAGTTTTTATTTTGTTGATTATTGAAATTTATTTAAATTAAAATACGATAAATTTATTTATTTACTTGTCTGTTAATTATTTCTTGTGGCTAATTAATTAATTAATCGATTGGTTGATTGAACAATCATTTAAGATTAATTAATTAATTAATTAATTAATTAACTAATCATTTAAGATTAATTAATTAATTGTTTATTTATTTACATTTTTTTTATTTTAAAACTTCAAGCATTTGCATTTTAGATTATTACTCGTGTTGCTCGATGCTGTGAATTTAAATGAACGGACAATAAATAAATATTGACTTAATAATTCATATGAATTTAAATGAATGGACAACCAATAAATATTGACTTAATAATTCATTCAAATACTTTTCACAGCCTTCCAAAGTCATTTTGAAGCTGAAAAAATATCCAGAATACCTGCTGAATGTGAGCACCTTTCATTGAGAAGTGGTCGTTCGACTCTCAATAAATGAAATAAATATCTTTTATTTTTCATTTATATGTTTTTAATAAGTTTATTAATTTGTCTGAATTACAATGCAAGTTTTACTCTGAATATAAAGTAATTTATAAGTTAATTACAATCAATATAATCGCCTTCTATAATCACTTTATAATCACCAATAATCATCCACCAGTGACCAATTTATTGAACCGACAAATGTCTTATCATTTCCAAGTACCTGTCCCAGCTGATCAAGAGGGATCAGCATGTGAATGCGGAGTACCATCAGATGCTGGTGGGGTTGTACGCAGACCACGACCCCCTGAAGCTACTGACCTTCCTCCAGACGAGTTCCTTCATCTCTCTGCCGCAGACTCTCGAACTCTGCAGGAAACGCAACTTCGTCAAGGAGACCATATACCTGCTCGGTGAGTGGTCGGTGGTGATGACGATGACGACTTCGGTGATGGTTATGGTGATGATTGTGGTGATCCTGGTGGTGATCCTGGTGGTGATCCTGGTGGTGATTAGCTTGATGGAGCAATTAGCAGTTAGGCTGGAGCCTTTGGTAAAAAGTTATGATGATGATGATGATGATGATGAAGATGACTTTGGTAGTGATGATGATGATGATGACTGTGGTAGTGATGATGATGATGACTTTGGTAGTGATGATGATGATGACTTTGGTAGTGATGATGAAGATGACTTTGGTAGTGATGATGAAGATGACTTTGGTAGTGATGATGATGATTTCCTTCAGATCGAATGGGCAACAGCAGAGAGGCCCTGAGGATGATGCTGAGGCATGATAATGATGTCGACGCCACCATCAACTTCTGCAAGAACCATTCCGACCCTGACCTTTGGCAGGACCTCATCCAACATTCGGTCGACAAACCAGGTGAATGGAAAGCTTGTATCGTAAATTTTCTAAATTGAATTTTTTGATTTTGCTTTTAGTTTTAATTAATCATAAATAAGTGATTAATTGAATCTAATTGAATTGAAAATAAATTATTTTATTAAATTCTCACTAATGGATCATTAATGGTCTGCATATTTTTCACTTTCAATGACCTTAGACCTGCCTTTGTGCAATAACAAAACAAAAAACAACTCATAAAATCGATGTCAATCCAATGTTCAATCAAATCTGATGTTCAAAAGAATCTTGATGAATCTTGTTTTAAATTATTTTTCCACAATTCCAATTAATTCAGAATTCGTCATTGGTCTCCTCAACAACATCGGCGGCCATGTCGACCCGATCCTTCTCATCAGACAAATCAAGGAGAGGATGGAGATCCCTGGGCTGAGAGATGCTCTCATTAAGATTATCAACGACTACAACCAACAGGTTCTGCTGATTGAATAATTGATTGATGATTGATTGATTGATTGATTGATTTAATGATTAATTGATGATTGATTGATCGAATGAATGATTGAATTATTAATTGATATATTGACTGATTGAATGGTTGGTTGAATTGTAATTGGCTTGTGGTTTTTACATCCATTTCAAGCAAGGAATAACTCCTCCAATGTTGTTATTTTAAAAAATTAAACATTAATCTGGATGATGCCTTTGATTCCTACTTTTTTTTAATATTCAAGTTCTTTGAAATTCCTGATGGAAATCTCTCCACTTAGAACATTGAAAATCTGCACATGCACAATCACATTAATAATCAAAACAAAACAAATAATACTAAATAATACAAAACAAAACAAATATCTTAAAAATGCATGCACTTTCTTGTGCACTCAAAGACCTCCTAAACTCACCTGCAGGTTCATTTCCACGAAAGATGCGCCAAACTGTCGAGCGCCGACTTCCTGCAGACTTTCAAGCACTTCATTTCCCTCAAGAAGGCAGGCCTGGTGGTCGATGGTCTGTGGCTTTGTCCGACTTGAAACAATTTGCTCGTCAATGTTTTTAAACAATAATACATAAATACATAAGTATATTTATTGTTATAACAAACATATAAGTATATTTATTAACAATAAATGTATATTTAGTAAAGTTCATCTTTTCAGTAAATGTATTAAAATGAATTTATGGAATAAGAAACATTAACAGCCCGATTTTAATCATCGGCGATGTTAATTTTTGTTCGTGCACATTTGTTTGTGCTCTTGTAAATGTAAACGGATGGATGAGTAAACCTCTCGAAGCAGTGATATTTTTAATGAAATTCTTGACGACTTGAAACCTTCCTCTTCAGAAAGCACAAAATGCGAACAGAAGCAATGCCAGAGTGGAGTTTGTCCGCTGTTACAAAGTGAAGCATTCTTTGGATTATTCATTATTCATTTAAAATTCGTGAAAAACATTTGACATTTTCGTGGAAATATTTTTAAAATTTATATTTTCAAGGTCGCGAGAGTGAACTTGTAGTCTTTCACTGTCAACATGTTTTTCATCTCGCCTGCGTGTGCCACAATCTCAGAGTTTGTTTATTTTTTGTTTATTTTTTAAACATTTTAAATAAATTTATTAAATAATTTATTAAATTAATTTATTAAACATCCAATTGCAGCTTATTAGCCCCAAAGCATTATTTGAGTTAAATTAAAGGCATTAATTCACATTAAACGTGAAACGATCGCAATTCATTTTCAACGAACCGAAACGATTCCCAAATTTTCAGGGAGGACTGTCGTGTCCGATATGCTTTGGCGAGATTTCCAAAACTGCTTCTTAAGGAAGACTCCGTCGGTCCTCGGCCTTTCGTGTGTAACTCCTGCATGTTCGGCCCCATGTTCATGTCCAGTTAGAGCAGAGTTGTAAATATTGCATTACTCATTTTTCTCATTTGCAGAACTTAGGCCAATTTTAAGTGCTGTTTCCAAAGGCACTTGAAATTTCATTCATGTTTCTGACTTGAAATTTTCGTGAAAAATGGATTGTGGATTGAATTGAATTGAATTGAATTGAATTGAATTGGATTGAATTGAATGTTGAGTCTTTTGAAGATTATTAAATATTAAGCGTTGTATTTAACAGTATTTATCATAAATTGTAATAAAATGCCATATTTTAATGTTCATCTCCTCAGGCTTTCTGCTGTTCTTGAACAGATTTAAGGATTAAAGTGTTTTATAATTCTTTTGTTTTTCATTTCATTTAAAAGTTAACATGTTTAAGAATTTGTTTCGAAACTAATATTAACGACAACAAAATAACAATAATAACAACAATAATAATAACAATAATAACAGCAATAATAATAACAACAAATAATAATAATAATAACAACAAATAATAATAATAATAACAATAATAATATTAAATCATAAATATTATTATCCATGGTTTACTAAAAAATTAGAAGTAAGGCCGTGGAATAGCCGATGGCGATCTTGCACGATCATTAGGAGTCATTGACACCCGAGACGTCAGTTGATTAAAGGATTTGAAATCCTGCATTTCAATTAAAGTCTTCAAAAATGGGTGAACAACTGATTATACTCGGGGCTATTCTGTCCAAATGATTCGATTCGATAAAATATGAATTTTTGGCTTATAATTACTAAGTATAATTGCGTGAATCAAGTTATTTGATAAAGTGTTACTGAAAGTTTTTTGTCGTAATCATTGGAGAAAAGCTATCATTGCAATGTGGAGAAGCAAAGCTTAATTATAAAAAAAAAATAATTTCGTGCATGCAGGTTTGCCGAATGGGTTGCGTTCCTGTATGCGGAGGTAATGGCAACAGACGTGATGTATCGTGTTCGAAACCCAGCCTGCACTGCCACAAGCGCCCTTGGAAAGGAGCGCTATATAAATGGTTAACAAGAAGCGCCTCTGACACTATGCATAGCGTTAGGTAAATGTACTTCATTTACATTCATAAAGATTTGTTCGAATAGTGAAGTTGTTAGAATAATTACAAAACACTTTAAATTTTATTATTTTATTATTATTATTATTTTTTTATTAAGTAACTTGAGGAGTTTCAAAGGAAGACTATGTAAGGGTAATATCATAAATCATCATACAGTAGTCTGCCTTGGTTGGAGCACAGAAATTAGCAAGTTCCTATTTAGACAACTTATTCAGCATTCAAACAACACAATACAAACAACACAATACATACAACACAATACAAACAACACAATACATACAATACAATACAACTTAGCTCAGCAATAACGTGCCCTAACAACGAAATAAACATCGTCTTCACTTAACTTTAGGATTTAAAATATGAAAAACCTTTTTTCTAATTTAAATCAAACTGCTTTTTAATGTAATCCGTCAATAATAAATTATACGAAATGCAGTCGAAAAACAAATTTTCAATTATTTTGCCGCTTTCAAAAATAAACAAAGCAATGTGGATGCCTAAATCTTTACAATCTTATATTCTTGTAGTTATCAAATCGACTGCTAAAAATGCTTAAATTGATTATTTGAAATTCTTTCACGTGGGGGTATATTCTGACCTGGAGGGGTGTGGTCTGGCTATCTGGTCAATCTATTTTTAACCACTGGGTATAGTTTAACCGAAGTCACTTTATTCCCCGGTTATAGTTTGGCCTAGGCCCAATTATACCCGGGTTTAATCGGGGCAGGGGTTATTTTAACCTGTTACACCGGGAGCCGAGACCCCTAGCTATTCCTCTTGGCTATGGTTGATCTTCCAGCAATCTCCTGGCTGCGTTGGTTTCTTAAGCACGAAGTGGTTGAAAATGAACAAGGACCACCGTCCGCAGAGAATATGAGAATATATAAAAATAAAAAAAAATCCTTTTTCTGGTTTTCCACGTTCTTGGAGTTAATTTTATCGCATCACAAACAAACAATTCCTCTGAATCAACTATGATTATGAGCTGTTTCTCAGCATGTAAACGGTATTTATGTATTCAGTGCATTTGTTGTACGAGATCAACAAATGTGTCAGTTTTTATTTCTTGTGTTACTGTTTATTATGTCGTTGTAGGTTCGAAACTGGATTCAACTTTCCATGTTGAGATGTTTCGAAGAAGTTATGAAGTTAAGGTATTCTGCCTACATATAACAAATGTTCAACAAGTTTTGGAAGATCTGGAGCTTGTTTATTACTCGTCTGCTCGCCACGGGATTACCGAGGTCTGTTCCTGTCATAAACCTTCACTGTAAGCGAGAATGTTGCCAGATTATTCGTCTGTGAATTTTCGCGCCACTTTTATCCAGACGATGAAGCTCCAGTGATATTCTCCATATCGCGATATCTTCTCCCGAGATTTCCTTTTCCCGGTCTTGATGGGGTCCTGCAATTGGAACACTCCATGGTAACTCGATAAGGCGCTATGACTCCATTCTGGAGCTTCGATATCTCATTTCGTGGGGATCAAGAAGCTGTCTTCCACTTTCAGCCGAGGATGTTCACGCCAAGGAACAGGGACGTTTGTTCCTCCTCGCACCCTTCTCTCCATCCGTCAAAAACTCAGAGATGTCTGAAAATACATACTGGCGGGATTTGGCAGCAGGAGCGGAATTCCACCCAGATTAGGACGTTTTTATTTTCTCTTAATTGAATCCTCTTAATTGAATCACAGAATGCAGCGGGAATTTTTTTCCGATATTTCTTATTTTTATTTCAGACCGAAATTGGTGCGAAATGATTGTTGGTTATTAACTCTTCATTCATTCATTGTGGGAGTCTGTGAACTTACTTAAAACATTATTTTTAATTAGTAAATTATTTGAAATTATTATTAATTATTTTCAGTCAAAATTCTTTTACAAGTAATTGCAAGTAATTAAAAAAGGAAAGACACTAGGAATACTGCAGGACACATTAGCAATTAGATTGTCGGCCAACAATCATTTGAGAGGAGAGGTAATAAGGTACAGAAATCACGAAACCTAAAACACAAATCAAAGAGGATGCGAATTCAGAATGAAATTTCCACCTGAGCGAAGAGTCATGAAAATTGCAGGGATTCCAGATTAACGCATTCCATTGATGCTCCACGGGCTGTCAATTCAATGGTTTTCAGACGACAACTTAAGGCCCCTCAGAGCGGCGGGAACATCAAGGAAGCACAAGACTTTCGACTACTTGAACATCACCGAGAATTCATGGATTCGCATTTATCACTGCCCGGACCATGCATTTCTGACGTGTCAGGAGGAGATGGCCCAACGAAATTGGAGAAGTTGAAACGGTCGTTCTAGGACAAAAATTGTGTGACTGTTTCTGTTTTGAAAATGATAAATGATGAAGTTTGAGTCCTGCACGAGCCGCTGTGATGGTTTCAAAGTTTCAAAAACTGTCAAAAGTCGTTGAAAACAATAATATAATTGTTCTAAAAATATAATTTAAAAGTAAAAAAATAAATAACGAATTGTAGAAAAACAATAGATACTCACAACGTTTGCTTACTAACAAAGCAGACGATGGTGCACATTTATGTTGATTTACGAATGTAAAAATGTAAAAGTAGCTCAAATCCAGTTCCTAATTGAGTTGACCAAAGATTACCGTAAAAGGTTCACCTCCCCTGAGGCAATCAGAACTTGATTCCAGTCAGAGAAAGGCAAAGTTGCTTTGCGTGTGGTCTTCAAATTAAAGAAAATGAAATAATTGAATGGAAATCGTAATGATTCCAGAATAATTATTCCATTTATTTATATTTATTATTGCTTAATTGTTCATTTAACCTTCGGCGACTTTTCAAATATTTTAAATCGAATATCCTCAAGAGGGATTTAATTTCTCTCCAACTTTCTCAACGATCCCCAAAGTGCTTTTGAAGGAGTTTAAAATCCCCTTCAAGAATGAATTGAAATTATAATTATAAAAAATTATAAAGCTCTTCCAACGAAGCCGATTTTTCAATTTCAAAAACTTTCGGTGTCCTCAAAATGTTCTCGCTCAATTCCGATCTCAAATGATTTATACTTGTTTACATTTTCACAATTTCGAAGAAATTGAAGGCAATTCAGAAACGGAATTTGCCATGAAAGGAGAAGCAATCAAGGAAAGTCAAACCGCAATTTTCGCCGGTGATTTTGATGCTTCGATTTTAAGCTGTTAGAAGTTTTATCAAGTTAAATTTAGGGAAAAGTTTTCTTTAAAAATTTTTTTTTAACAAAAGTGGAGAGTTTTTTCGATTACGCAGTTAATTCTTCCAACGAATGTGAGGAGTCATTTCTCTCTCGAAAAACCTTTAAAAGAGAATACGAAAGTGGATTTTTTTGCTGATTTGAATTCCAAACTACATTTTCTTTAATTAATTTATTTATTTATTTCGTGTTTAACCTTCATTTGCATTCAAATATCAATTTATTGACGGTGACTTTATTAAAGAGTAAATATCAAACCACCGAAGCAATTTTAAGTCCAAGGACAGGATGGGAAAGTATTTATCGGAAAATACTTGTTGCCAATTTGAGTCGTCCACTTATCTCATCCATCCTTGCGTGGAGCAAATACACTGGGATAATACCAACGTACGTTCGGTGCTTGTATATCGATCAAGCGGAGGCAAATTTGCATAAAGAAATTCTTCTCTCATTTCATATTTGCAAATCTGTTGATCAATCTGTTGCTTCATCTCTTGAAAGTCCGACCAGCAGTCGTCGCAAAAATCCACAATTAAATTTTTAGCTGTTTGTTCTGCTTTTTGCAATCTTTGAGTTCCTAAGGATTCATTTTATTTGATTTATTTGTTATGAAACTTGGATTAAATATCTAGGTTTGAATTAAATTAATTACTTAAATTAAAATAATTAATGGATTACAAGTTATTATCAATTATCAATTATTAATTAACATTGTGAGTAAACTCATTGAACAACTTGATTAAAGAATAAAGTTGTTGTGGTCGCCGTCATCGTCATCATCATTGATGACTCAAAACTGATAATGATGTCCATATTTTTGAAATTAATTTTAATAACAGCATTAAAAACATTAATAATTCGGAATTTCAAATCCTTTCGCATCAATGACTTTAATCTTCAGAGGATTGAAAAGTATTTTAAAAAACAAATTAAACACTAATTGGACGAATTCATTCGTGAACATTTTGATTAAATATAAGATAATGAATTAATTAAATAAAAATTCATTCATTCGTTCATTCGTTCAATCGTTCATTCATTCATTCATTCATTCATTCATTCATTCATTCGTGAACATTTTGATTAAATTTAAAATAATAAAATTATTTAAATGAAAATTCATTCATTCGTTCATTCATTCGTTCGTTCATTCGTTCATTCATTTATTCANTTCATTCATTCGTTCGTTCAATCGTTCATTCATTCATTCATTCATTCATTCATTCGTGAACATTTTGATTAAATTTAAAATAATTAAAATTATTTAAATGAAAATTCATTCATTCGTTCATTCATTCGTTCGTTCATTCGTTCATTCATTTATTCATTCGTGAACATTCTGATTAAATTTAAAATAATGAATTTTTAAATAAAAATTAATTCATTCGTTCGTTCGTTCATTCATTTATTCATTCATTCATTTATTCATTCGTTCACTTATTCATTCGTTCATTTATTCATTCGTTCATTCATTCGTTCATTCATTTATTCATTCGTGAACATTCTGATTAAATTTAAAATAATGAATTTTTAAATAAAAATTAATTCAATCGTTCATTCGTTCATTCATTTATTCATTCATTCATTTATTCATTCGTTCACTTATTTATTCGTTCATTTATTCATTCGTTCATTCATTCGTTCATTCATTTATTCATTCGTTCATTCATTCGTTCATTCATTCGTTCATTCATTTATTCATTCGTTCATTCATTCGTTCATTCATTTATTCATTCGTTCATTCATTCGTGAACATTTTGATTAAATTTAAAATAATGAATTAATTAAATAAAAATTCATTCATTCGTTTATTCATTTATTCATTCGTTCATTCATTCGTTCATTCAAAAAAGAGAGAAATGAAAAAAAGAACTCGTTTAAAAAATACCATCTTAATTTATTTAAATACGAGAAAGAAGTTAACTTACTGCCGAAAAAAATCCGATTTTGTTTGCAAAAAAATAAAAAATAAAAATGAAGCAATTACTTACAGCTTTGTGTCCATTTATGGAATAATTTAGACGCATATTTCAATCAGGAATGTGGCTGTGTGACTTTCAATCCAATAATTATAATTATAATAATTATTATTATAATTAGTGCAGACTTTTCTCCTTCCCTCAAATGTGAATTCTGAACTATTTGAAAATGATTTATTTAGTATTACTCGATTAATTATCAATTATTAATTGTCATTTACTTCGTGAGTCTGTAAATTATTCGAACGTAAACAACATGCTTCTTGGACGATGAAATGAGGACAACTGAGTGATCAAAAGATGTGCAGTGGTTCTTATAGTTAAACAACCAACCAACTTACAAATATTAATTGGTTAATTAATTACATTTAAAAACGATTAGATTTTAACAATAAACATACATAATGCGAATTAATTATGAAATATTAAGAATATTTTGAGAAAAAAAAAACATTGATGAAACACAAAATGGCAAATCATAAAGGCTGATTTCGCCAGCAGCTTCTAGAACTAGAACTTCCATCTCAGAGGAAAACTGAGGCAAAGTGGGATTGGGCATGGAGATGGAAGATTGTCGAGATCCAATTAGAACCCTGATGTATTTCTGCTCGTTAAGTTGGATTGAAAAGCACACTCAGAAGCTGAACAAAAGTTGTTGCAGGCATCTGGTTAGGATCAAGTGGTTCAATTGCCCTCAAAACCATGGGAGCAATTCAGTTTATCGCCTGGAAGTTTTCCAGCCCGCCAGACAATGAAAGAGGAAATCTTTCTTTCGAATTCGATTCAAAATATTTGTCACGTGCAACTGCGAGCATTTATGTGTGTCCGTCTCTCTGTGCCTGTGCGCTCGTGTATGCCTGTATGTGTCTGAGGACCGTCTGGATTTCGTATTAATTCAATAAGTCCGGCCTCATCCACTCTTCAGCTGCTCGGTTGTGTGGAGATTCGACAAATAAAGATGAATATGAAGACACATTTTCATAGCTAACACCTCGTCTGACGGAATAATCAGCGATTCACCCGGAAAGCCGGTCACGTTCGGAAAATCTGAAAGTGGAATAAAAAAATTAATTTTGTTATCAATCACCATCCTCCCTCCTCCCTGCTGTTGGTGAAGTAATTAAACCTGGATGAGCGGTAAAAATTCCATTCTGCCCTTGGAAATCTTCACCGGATTTCATTCCTCCTCTCCACGTTGATGCTGCTTCTGGTGTTCCAAGTGGAAATTGAAAAACGTAGAACAATTTCTTTAAAAACATTTTTAAACAATTCTTCTTAAAAATCCACCTACGATAGAAATTATTTCAAGACACATTGAGAGTGAATTTTTCATCATTATTATTATATTTTATTTTAATTCTTTTTCTTTTTATTTTTTTAGAAATTCAAGTTCTTTCAGAGATGAAAATAAATTCGTATTTATTTGGGGCTTTGGTGTGTCATTCTTTGACATGTTTCCTTATGAAGTTTTAAAACGCTTAAAATAAAACCCATCAGCGAGAAAGTATCTTTTTCAAAATCTAAGTTTCAGTTTCGTTGTTTCACACTTCGGTGTTTTTGACTAATTGTTTTCAGTAGATGTGTTCTTTGTTCTCATCTTGGACCTCAACCAAGCATCTTCTCTCAACAATAATTTTTTATCACGAACCCAAGAAAGTGTTGACGTCGACAACCCCCCCCCCAAAAAAAAAAAACAAAGATTTAGAAAAACGAAATTCAAAAATTAAATATAATAATTACTAATATAAAAATCCAGAATAAATAAAAGCAATTAATATTTAATGCCAATTATTTACTCCTCCGATATTATGGATTAACGTTCCTCATGACGTCAAATACAAATGAGTTCCCGCTCTTTTAGAACCACGTCTGCTCATCAAGTTCAGTTTATTGCCTGCCAAAGTTTCGTCGCAAATGAATAAGTTGAGTTCAAGAACACAAAATTCTCACAAAACCCTCGTGAAACCATTGGAAGGACCAAGGTGGGTGTCGAACCTCTGCTCTCAATGAACTGGCAGCGTGGAAATATATTCGGAATGCGTGGCATTTACAATCATCGTCGTCGTCGTCGTCATCATCGTCGTCGTCGTCGTCGTCGTCATCATCATCATCATCATCATCATCGTCGTCGTCGTAGTCGTCATCACCTCTCATTAACTCTCGAAATGATTTATTCATTGGCTTGGTGTCCAGGAGAATGTGGATGAAAGTAATTCGAAAACAGCAAAAACAATTAAAACAAATTTATTCAAAAACATGAAAATTAAACTTAAACTGAAATAGATTTAAATTATGAAATCGATTTTAAAACCGTCGCAATTATGTAATTCTGTAATACTGTAATTCTGTAATTCTGTAATACTGTAATTCTGTAATTCTCAGAACTGACCAAGCTGCACGATTTAGTACAATTCAGTTCCTGCAGCAGGAAACTGAAAAATAAAGTCCTAAGGACCAGAAGATGATTTACGATGAAAATTGAATTCGACTGAAAATTGAGAGAAATTCTCAGACACTCTTTTGAATGAGGTGCGTTTTTCTACTTTTGAGGTCCTTGGATTTGAGAAGTGAACATTTAATTGACTTGAATTGTGATTTATAAAAAACTTAATGCAACTTAAACACTGATTAAAATAGATAAATAACTAAGTGGGAATAATGATCTATAATATAAAACAGAAAGTGCCTGTATGTCTGTCTGTCCCAAGAACTCCTTCCAAACGGTGAACGGTAGCGACTTGAAATTTGCACACGTCATTCTCTACGCCATTCTTAGGTCAACTGTGCTGTTTTCAATGTTCAACTTTCAAGTTTTCCAATTTTCACCTTTTCCTAAATCGCATACGAACGTTAAACTCGAGATCTACTGAAAGCAGGTTCTAATATTCGAGACTTCGCCACTCGCGATGATGGCACGGGTTCGAATCCCGTTGCAGGAGTACCGCCCTAATCACCCAGTTCTTTGAGGCTGAGTAACTGAATGAACTTGAAGGACATAAATAATAAAATGAATTATAATGGATAAAAAATGAGTTTTAAAAAATCGAGTACTTAATGAGAATTACCGTTGAGTATGTTTTAAGATGGACTCAACAAATGGACTTGTTCTTTCCAGGAAATATTCAAGTTATTATTTACTTTATAATTTTAATAATAAAAAAGAGCATGGATAATGTAAGTTGAAAACATTATGTTCTCATTATTTAAGATTATTATTTTTGTTAATACAAACTTATTAGAAAGCCTTACGTAGTATGGCAATGAAGACATTAACTGTCACACATTAATGATATTGTTATAACCCTGAAAATGCCATCAATTAATTTTTAAAGTTATATTTATGTTTAATTAGTTTTCGATTATATTCACTATCTTTTAGTTCTACGGCGAGACAAAAATCTCAGACAGAAGCANCAGCAGGATTATTGCGTAAGCGTGGTATTTACAGTTAATACCACTCAGTTGATAACTGAATATTTGCTGGAACATCCCAACAATAAACTCGGCATAAATTAAGCCCCGCCGTTTATTACAATATTATTGTTGACATTATTATGGATATTATTATTATTAACAATGATTAAATCAATTATAAAACAATCAAAGAAATTAAAATATTTTCACATCAAATAAATCTGAAATTATAATTTCTATAGGAAAGTTCAAAAATGTCAAAAGCTGAAAATGTAAAAAAAAATGAAATGTAACGTGCACCTGTTGTTGTTGTATAAACAGCAGGTTGTTGTGTCAATGATAGGTTGTTGCTATGGCAACATCAAGTTGTTGTTGTTGTTGTTAACAACATAAGGTTGCTGATGTGTCAATGAAAACATATTTCAACAGAGATATTACTTACTCCAGGTCCTGAACTCCAGCTTGGTGGTGGTGGAGATGACGGTGATAACGATAATGGTGATGATGGTAGTAATAATAATGGTGATGATGACGATGACGATGATGATGACGACGACGACGTCGATGATATTTTGCTACTAATGACTTAATTTAGTTTTCCATGTCAAGACTGATAAAATAAATTTTCTGAATTAATGTGAAAAGGAAATTTTTTATTTGAGCGACAAATTTGTGCCAAAAACATTTTAATGCGTCTGTGACATTAGCAAGACTTTATTGTTTGCGGAAGTTTATTTTCTGAATTTATAAACTTGTCAATCTAATCTCAGGATAAATTTAAAATACTCAAAAATAATGTATTAATTAATACATTGATAATTATTAATAGTTATTTAATATTAATTTATTAATACGTTAATTAATTAGCGTAATATAATAATATAAATTAAAATTAATGTGATATAATTAATAAATATATTAATTAAATAATTGTTTTAAAAATCATGCTAATTAACAAAATAACTAAATTAATTAAAAATATTAATTAATTTTTATAATTATTTACTTAATACATAAAGTAATTAATTAGTATAACTATTAATTAATATTTGAAACATTAATGTAAATTTATAATCCCCAAAAAATAAAAACAAAAATTGAAAATTAGAAATAGTTAAAAATGTAATAACATTTTCAACCGACGACGAAATACCAAATACAAAATTAGTAAATAAATTATCACAAATTAATCATGAAATCACACAAGGTTCAGTCGATATCTGAGAAACTTGGATTTATCTCAGCCTCTGATCTACTGCTGGTTTCCGAAATCTGCCTCTTTGATCCAAAAAAGCAGGACATGAAGGATTGCAGTAAATAACTTCCCATTTATTTCCATCTCCGTTTCCAAATTTCCAGTCAAAATAGAAGAAAAAGAGCGAAAACCATTACTTTGTCGCGGTTGAGTGATATGTGCTCCTCATGACTTTGTGATTGAAGCTGATTGAACTGATTGATTTCATTTCGGATTATGAAGTCTTTCATTTGAAAATTCATGAAAACGAGTAATTTTTCAAGATTTTAAATTTTAGAAAAATCATAATAGAATAATAATAATAATAACAACAACAACAACAACAACAATAATAATAATAATAATAATAATAATCACAGAGTGATTAAAATGCCACTAAACACAAAGAAACATTAAAAGTGAATTTAATCGCAACCTTTCAAATACCTCTTGGCGCATGAATGTCACTCCTCGTTTTACTCCGATAAGAACACTTTTTCAGGATAAGTTGAAAATTTACTCTGAATGGAATGCTTTATTGTCCCAGAAAATGTAAAAAAAAAATAAAAAAATAAATTAGAACAGTTTGGAGGAAGGAGGATTGTGAGAGGAGATGAAAGTCTGGAATTTGGAATTCTTGACTGGGTCGGAATGAGGACTGAATAGCAATATTTTTTTCTGCCTTTTTATATTCTTTGTGTTTTTTATTTTTTTTTTCAATTCTAAGCAGTTTTTTTGGCTTCTTGAAGACAATTAATCGCTCGAAGGAAACGAAAAAAAGTCACAAGTTTCCTGCAATGAATTGAATCCGATCACACAGTTACAGAGGCATTTTATGAAGAAATTGTCTGCAATTTCTTCTCGAAATATAAAAACTTTGAGGTAAATAAATGTCTACTTTAATATCTATTATACGCATAAACATACTTTATCAGAAAAGCTGACAAATTGATTTCTGAGGTCCAAAATGTCACGGGTCAGAAAGAGATTGTTATTCAATTTAACTGCTTATTACGTTCGTTCATTGATGTCGTGTTTCTTCAATTACTTAATTTATTAACTTTCCTTAATGTTGTTATTTTTGCTCCTTCCCTGAGAAGAACTCCGAGGCAGTAAAATAAAAAGGAGATTCAAGAATTAAAGTGGAAGCGAAAAGACTTTTCCTTCGAACGATTCACAACAACAGGAACAACTGCTAATTCATGGAGGTCCTGGAAAGGCACGTCTTCAACAAGGCGAAGAACAAGGAAAACGTCTGCTCTGTAGGAGTATTTTAGGCGCGCAGACGTCGTCAGTCTTACTGGTCAGAATTATATACGATATCACGTTGGTTATGATGGCGGTTGTGATGATGATGGCATTGATGGTGGTGTTGATGATGATGACGACGACGATGATAGTGATCTTTTACTATGATGACGGAAGCTTATGAAATTATACTACCATCGCAAAGTGTGATGATGACGATGATGATGACGATGATGATGACGATGATGATGACGATGATGATGACGATGATGATGACGATGATGATGACGATGATGATGACGATGATGATGACGCCATTAAGTAAGACGTCATTAAGATAGGAAGGACTTAAGATATCAGAAGTTGAACTGAGACGATGAAGGCGTGAAAATCGGTAAATCAATCGCTGGAGCTGATATCGATGATGACTGGGAAGATTAGACATTCAGTCACAAATATATCCTTTATTTTGAAATGAACAATTACAAATGAATAATTAATTGATCAAGTTATAAAATGCTAATTTTAATATTCATTATAAATATTTATCCAACACCTCTCGACTAAAACCAGCATCAAGACATTCTTCTTCCTTCTTGGACCAGTGCCTAAAAAGCATCTAAGAGAACCCGATAACAATTGTTGAATTTCAGCGCATAAAGAAAATTATTTCCATTCAGAAGCAACAAAAACTTCTTTTAGACTTCCTTAAACTTCTCTTAAACTCTCCTTCTTCGAAAACACTCCTCGTCTCAGGCAGAGAATTGAGGCAAAGGTTTTAATCTGGCTCAACTTAACGCCGCAGGACGCGATAAATAGCCACCAACCCGCGCATGACTGGAAGGGAAATTTCGATTTCGCAAAAACTCCCCTATTTACCTCCTGCTCGCTTCCATGTTTTTCCCCGGGGAGCTCATTAGCAGCCCGTTCTGAAAAGATGGATGTGTGGGTTGATGGATGGCCAGATGGGTGGGTGGCTGGGCGGGTGGCTGGGCGGGTGGATGGGTGGGTGGATGACGAATAGTCAGATGTTTTTTTTTCGGAAGAACTAATTAAGAATTATTTCAATTTCTATTTAAATTTTAAACAAATAATAGTAATAATAATAATAATAATTAAAAATAGCATTTAAGTTATAAGAGTTTATTGTCAGAACAACAAGTCGACGGTAGGGACAGGAGAGCATGATGGAATGAATATCGAAGGAATGAGGAGAGATGTCGATGCACTCGGAGGAGTGGAAAAGTTGGAGATGAGCAGATAAGGAAGTGGAGGTAATTTTTGGCGGGATATTTTATTGTTCCATCCAAAACAGGGTGGAAGGTTAATCTGATGCAAAGACCTCAGTTGCGGGAATAAAATTCCTGCCTTCTTTACGACCAACAACACATCAACAACTGAATCCAACACCTCATCCCTCCAGCCAATCAAATCATCGCTGTCATCATCATCGTCATCATCAGTGTTGTCATCGTCATCGTCATCATCAGTGTTGTCATCTTCATCGTCATCATCAGTGTTGTCGTCTTCATCGTCATCATCAGTGTTGTCATCGTCATCGTCAAGGTCGATTGATTACTCGAAATTCAAAGATCCAACAGTCAACATTCCTGCCTCGTTTCCCTCCTCTTAAGATGGATTAAATTTTTTAAATTTAGATCTTTCACATTTTTAAGATTTACGATTATTTGTCCAAAAATCAAAAGTTGAGGATTTGTAATGTAATAATGTAATGTAAACTCTTCAAATGAACAATCAACCTGCAGTGAAACTCAGGTTGGAGCTTCAACAACATGACCTTGTTTCCGCGGTTTTATAAAAATAATCTGATTATTTCTATCCAATATTTATCAGTTCTTTTAGGAATAATAACAATAATAATATATAACATTAATAATATATATATAATATAATAAACAATAATAATAATAATATTATTATAACAATATAATAACAATAAAATAATTATTTTAGAATTTCAGAAATAATTTGAAGCACATCGAACGAATTGCACAATTGAACGATTTGAGGTGCCACTTAAATAATCCTCCAAGTCGTCATCCAGAAAGAAGTTTTCGATTTGTTCTGCGGAATGGTTTCTTCTTCGATTATTTTTCTGTAATAATGTTGTTGTTTTGTTGTAACATCAACTTATTGTTAATAATGCTATTTTAATCTGTTGTAATAACTGCGCTTAAAAATAGTATTTTACTTGTGTGATTCAGGCTGTTGTTACTGTTGTTGGGCCTGCGTTGAATTCTGTGAAGTTGGAAACAGCAAGTAATATTTCTGAGATGATTTGTTTTAAAAACATTCTTCTACTTAGTTGAATCGTTATTTTATTTTTTTTTAAATTAAACGCATAATAATGAAATTCTAGCTAAATAAAATAAAAGATATTTTTATATTTTATCAAAATAAAAATACTAGTTATTTTCATAGGATCAGATTATGCAAATTTGATGAAATATTCTCGCGCTGTTGTTGATCACGCAAATTGAACCCACTCGGAGGAGACCTCTCAGAAAAAACAGACCATCATATATGGTCAGGCCATTCAACAATATTTCATTCGCTATTTATTTACTCTTTTTAAAGATAATTTTACAAATTCAGTCCTCGAATAATCCTATTCTTTCCTCTATCTGCTGCAAAACGCCAACTAAAACCTCTGCTTTGGCTTCTTCATCGATCAGGAAAGTTAAATGCAATCATAAAATGTTCGTTTGAACTTCAACAGAACATTCTCCAACATTCCAACATGCAACATTCTCTAAGGCAGCATTTTTCATTGCAACTTATCCTAATTCAACATATTCTTTCGCAACACATTCCACTGCAACTTACTCCAATTCAACATCGTCAACGGCGGAGTTCGAGGTGAATCTTGTTCTCAAATATGGCTCCCATGAAATGCGTCTGAACGCTTGCGCAAATCCACGTAACTTCCGCTCGAAGGAAGGCAAGCGATGGAAGGAGGAGGTGCCCGTATAAATGTTGCCGCTTCTTCTCCTGCCGCCCGTCGACCGGCAGACGATGTTTGAAATGGCGGATGAGTTTACTGCTTTTGTCTCACCTCGTCTTGTAATTTTTAGACGATGAGTAATGAACATTTCATGTAAAATTAATGGTAGGGTTATAATTAATTAGTTAGGATTATAATTAATTTTAATTTTATTAATTCATAAAATTATTTAATGATAACCGCAAATAAAAATATGCAAATTTGCAAATAAAGTTTATACTAAAGTTTATGACTGCAATTATATCTGAATAAAGGCAGGTTGATATTTGAGATGGATTACCTGAAAGACCTAAATGCAACAAAATCATTTGAGGAATGTTTGAAACAAACTTTGTATCAAATATACAATTCCATTTTGTATGAATCTTAATCATCTCAGTGAAAGGTAATCAGTGACAATTTTTTATTTCAAACTTTTTCATATTTTTAGGAAATTTATTTATGTCATTAAAATCCGCTGCAGAACTAAGAATATTTGGACTTCTTTTTGGGATTATTTTTAAGAAGTCCTGGAAGAGATGAAGATGACATTTATTCAGAATGTTTGATGATAGATTTGAAAATGTTGCTCTTCATTTACTTATTTTACATAAAAAAAAAAAACAAAAAAAAACAAAAATAAAATTATTTAATCGCATGAAATGGACTCATTAAAGAAAAAAATTTAATGTATTTCATATTTGCCTGAATAAATCTTCTGATAAAATATATTTGTAAAAATAAAAACAATAACATTGCTGCATTATTCGCGATTGCATTATTACATGATTGTAAACAACAAACAAAACTAATACGAGTATTTAAAGCATACAAAATAATACAGACACAAAGATACAATTCTTAATAATTAATCAAAATAATACAGACGCAAAAAAACAATTCTTAACGGCAACAACCTTGCAATGTAATAATTCTGAACCTTCAACTTTTCTCATTGGCTCCTTTCAAATTACTTTTGTTTGCAACGGGTTGCACTGTCAATGTATTGTAATAAACGACGGGGCTTAATTTATGCCGAGTTTATTGTTGGGATGTTCCAGCAAATATTCAGTTATCAACTGAGTGGTATTAACTGTAAATACCACGCTTACGCAATAATCCTGCTG
>MPNW01000636.1:7705-32353 GCA_011800805.1 Hirudo medicinalis | reverse complement strand
GGAAAATGTGCTCTGAATCAACACCTGTTTCTCTTGAAGCATCATCCAGACGGAAAATGCCAGGTATGCCCTCAGGAGGATGAAAATGTCCGTCATTTCCTCATGGAATGCCCGGCCCAGTCAGTCCCGAGGGAAGAAATAAGAACCTGAACAAATCTATCTGAGATGAGTTCCATGCTCAGCAATCCAGCAAGTGTGGACCTCATTTTCAGGTGGATTTGCAAAAATCGGATTAATTTAATTTAAATAGTTACTCTGTCTAATATTACTGATGATATTATTATTTAACCTCTTACAACTATTATTAATCTAATACTTATTATTTCTTTACAATACCTAACATTAACTAACAAGTCCAAATCATCTTAGTCATGCAACGGACTTTAATCAAATAAATAAATAAATAAATATTGGGACGCCAATTCAAATGCTAGCCTGTCTTCAGAAGAGGGGCCCTCTTCTGCTGCTGTCTCTCCACCTCATTTCGCGAGTCAGGTTGTGATTATTTCGGTTTCTCATTGTAACTTTTATACACCTGAATATGATTTAAAGTTAAATTCGAGCATTCACATGTTTCAAGTTGAGAAAATTCAATAATAGCGCAAGTGAAAGTAAAGGTCGCTTTTAATACGCTCTAGGCTAAAGAAATTATGATGAGACGAATTTTGAACTTATATAATTTTTATATTTAGCAGTTAATTTTGCGAAAGTTTAATTTTTCACAATGCTCAAACTCGGAGAATTTCGAAAGATTATTAGATACAAGTTGAAAAATCTGTTAACTAATTGAAAATTTTCATCGTAGTGTCAACCTACTTTTACCAAATAAGTAGACAGTAAATTATCAAAGGCAATTATTTGCAAACAATTTGTCTTTCCAGTATAAAACATTTTGATTTCGAATTCATATAGGCATTGATCGAACACATATCAAACAGAAAGCAGAAGTTACATTATTTGGGTAATGAAGGAGAAGTTGAGGATGGATCAAGTTGGTCAGCTAGGAGTTCCCACTTCGTGGTTGAGCCCCTACTACCAATGAGAAGTTTATTCAAGCAGAAGACCTGTTTTGAGATTACTGTTGTGATGGGTAAGGTGAAAGATGCAAGCTTGGAGGATCTGATCAAGACTGGCAATTTAACCCCGGAAAGCAGAAGTCGAAGATGGATGAAGTTGTCTGCAAGGCGCGCCATTAAACACCATTACATAAGGTTTTTTTCTCAGGCTTGATTATTTGCTTTGTGTTTTGTGTAATTATTCTTCATTATCAAATGAGCAGATGCAGTGGTCGCCAAGTGCCCCTCCCCCGTGGCTACGTCTACGATGAACATTAATTTGGTGTTTACCTACGATATGTTTATGAAGTAAAAAGTTAGTTAAATCTAAAGGAAGCTGTGGTCTGCAATCATATGATGTTTTTTGTAGATCTTCAGTTCAGACTTTGTGATTGTTCATTTTTTGGTGGTATCCAAAACCCCATGGCGAGCTCTAGTTTTTGTTTAATGCCATGACTGAGGTTTGAGAATTTTTTTATATATTGAATGTTTGTGAATTAAATTTTTGGAATTAGTGGATTCGTGACATCAAAGATGGCAGTTGATTAATGCAAAAACTTAGCAGATGGCAGGTATTACTGAGTGTGTTGTACTTTAAAGTAAGCTTATAGTTTAACAGTATGTTAATATCTTGCATGAGTTGTGCGCCTATAAGATTTTTACTTAAGCTGGGATTGAGCTCTTGACCGTAGGTTCCATTGGTTTCAAGTAAATTATAAGTAGCGGTTCAAATTGATCGAATTTTGTGAGTTGGGTAGATTTTGTGGTATTTTTTAGGCAATTGATGTTTAAACCGAATGGGAGAATGACATGTCAAAAATTATTTTATTAACCGTTCAGTGGTAGGTAAATTATTAAATATCTGTCTGAATAATTGTGGTGTCGCGCTTCTAATGGATTTTAAGTTTTCTTCATGTTGCCATTTGACCGGAACCTTTGAGTCTGCTGGAACCTGGAAATCATGTGTATCAACTTAAGAAGGACACTTCTGGTAATAATGGCGGTGCACGAGACAAGGGAAATCTTCCAAGCTTTTCCCAATCGAGAAAACCCCTTCCACTGGAAATGCGGAAGAAAGGTGGATTCATGGCATAAAGTGCAAGTTTAATTCACAATCTCTTGGGACGGATTTCCGGTGAAAGAACCTTTCCAGGAAAAGCAGGTCCATGTCTTTCACTCAACAAACTGATCTGTGCCTTAGTCTTGTATTATACCTCGAATTGATCTATGCTTTGGCGAACTTTTAATTTCAAAGCAATTCCACATGACGATTTGGACTGCATTTTCACATGTATTTTTACATTTCGGTTGTACTTGATAATAGCGAGACATTTAACTTGTTGTGTGGAGTGCATCAGATGCTTTAATAATGGAGGACGGCAAACTCATTGGCTTTTTAGCTATTCGGAAAGTTTCGTTGCTTGAATAAGGACTCCATTGCTGATAATTGACTGTTTAAAAATATGAATATGTTCCAATTCAGGCGATTTTTGATATTTTTTTGAGAGACTGGTCTGTTGTAATTTGGCCGCTAACAAAAATTAGGTTGGGAAGACTACGACTTCATTATGTGAATAAATTTATAAACATTGAATGAAATTTTATTGCCTTCGCCAGCGTTTTCTTGAATATAATTGCGGATTTTTGGTATGCGATGGTTTTTGGCTTTTTGGTGATGCCTTAAGCAGATTTCGAATAAGATAGCTTATAAGTTTTCTGACGGGGTGCACTTACGGAATGTGCATTCGATCACAAGCTATTTTGTGTTTATAAAGCCTTGTGTTTCTTGTCTATGTACAATAAAAATCTAATAAATCAAGCAATCAACCAAATAGGCATGTGTGAAATAAATCTGAAATAATGCAATAAGGCTGAACAAAGCCAACCTCAATAATTCGACGAGCAAACCAGGGAACAAACGAATCGAGCGATTGTCAGAAATCAATTGACAGTAAACTCCGACATCACGAGTCTCCGAACGAGCGGCAAACGCGCCTATGACTTAAAATAGCTTCCGACATTTCTAATATCAGTGGCAAGTACGTTAGAATTTGGGATAAAATAATAAATAACGTTATAATAATTAAATAATAGATAATCTATAAAAATTATTTTAAATGGAAATCTAGTTTCTTGAACGTTACAGGTTGATGTGCATCATCGCCACCGATGCTATTATTATTATGAAATCTATTAAACAACTAAACAATTAAAGGATGAAAACCTATTTAAATAAGTTATTTAAATTCAAACTGTTGGCATTTTAGTCCTCCCCAAAAATTTGGCAACAGAAGCTCGAAATTCCGCGGTTAAATTTCATAATTTCAATCATAAAAAAACGTAACGCCGACAGAGTTAAAATATATGAAACGTAATTTTAATCGAATTTAAATGTCAATTTAATTTTAATTGGCATAATTAATAATGTTAGATTTAAATCTGTCCACTATTCGTCGCCCTTTCCCCCATCAGGGCAAGTCTCTCTCTTCCTCTCATGTTCATCGCAGGAAAATAGAACGTGTCCTAGAGCTGCTCCTAGTAATGGAGGAAGCCAATTTGTCATAAAAGTTGGCATTGGATCGTATTTTGAGCAGCTGTAGAGTTTTATGGTTGAAAGCGTCGGGTTGAGAAAAATAAAGACAAAAGGATAACCTGAAATTGTAACATGATTTCTGTCGAGATATGTTTCCAGCTGCTTATTTTGCGAATTATTTGATCCTACTCGTAACTTAAGTTGTTCTCAGATGAGTTCTTTTCACTATTTAATGCATCGAATTTATTCTCAAATTCCGAAATACTTTAATTTTAAGTGTTGCCCGAGAAATCATCTAATAATAACCAAATCTTGAATGATTATATCAGATTGTGAAATATTTTATGATCGGCTCACCATGAGTTAGGGTAATAATATGTATTTTCAGTAATTAATTACCAGCCATCAGAAGGAAAGCAGAGGCCGCACTGTTGCAGAAAATCTCGGCGATGTATCGAAATCTGACTAACTTCCTGATCATTATCCATTCCACTAACAACGTTCCAAGGAATTCTACTAGTGCCAACCATCCTGGACTCCAAAGATTCTGATAGTCGCAGACGATACAAAACATGTCCTCCAGGTCGATAGGATAGGTTATGAAATAATAGAGTATCAAGTAACTGACGTAATAAAAAATAAGAGACAGAAGATAATAGACTATCATTAGAACAATGAACTGCATAATATTCAGTCCACCGCACATGAGACCAGGGGCATATTGGGCGATGTTGGTCTTGGGAATGCCCCTAGAGAGGCAGAAGGTAACGATGATGGTGAGACAAAGAACGGTGAGGAGTTGGACGTTAAAAGTTATGTTGAAGAAAAGAATAAAATTGACCAAAACCATGAAGTAGTTTTGAAACATGTGCAGAACTTCAACGTAAAAGAGCTTTTTACAGGGATCTGATTCGCTGCAGTAGATTGCCTTTCTGATCCATTGGCAGAAGAACAGCACTAACAGTTGCAAAATAATAAAATAGTACAAAAGTTGCCATTTGTAATCCGGATGTATTACGGTCGCTATGAAGAATGATGCTGTAAATGTTAACAACAATAACAATAGGTGAAATTGTCTCAAATGAATTTAAAACCATCATAAAATGCAAATGGATTCTCAGAAAGTGCTTGGAACTTTCAAATAAAGACTTTTTAGTCGGTCCATTATATCGCATGAACTTTGAGGTCAAAAATAAGAAGTTGGAGATTATCGATCTACGATATATCCCTAGCCCAGATGATAAAGATATACTAACACACTAATCCCATAAATCCTTGCATAGTAACGCAGAGCTGTTGATAAAAATGTTGACAAAATCGAATAAATGTTATGGATCAAAAAGAATTGGCGACAAACCAAACAAACTTATATTTATTTACATTTTTGTATTGACGTAGATAATAAAATCATGTTTTATTGATAAATGCTATTTTGTGCTGTGCTCTTAACATTTTTTGAGAATTTTATAATGATAAACATATGACAGGAACGTATTTTACTGCGCTTTATTTCTCCAGTTGCACGTCAGAATTGATCAATGTACCCCAATAAAGATATGAAATGAGAACTAGATATCAGAGGCAAGCTTTCCAATGACAAAATAATGACAGACAGGCTCTCAATATGGGGTTGATGATTGTTGAGTGTTGTTGCTTATTGTTGTGCAATATCCTATGTGACCGATATTTACATAGTTTATAGCATTTACATTCTGCTATACGTTTTGTTGTTGTGACCCCAGATCAAGTACCCACAGGCTACATAAGCAGATGAAAAAAAAACGTGACAGCAATGTGTTGATTAAATGGGCGCAATTTATTTTTTTAAAAGTTTTTTTAATTAAATTGTTAATTAATACATTTTCAGTTTTGTTGAATTTTTATTTAGATGAATGTGCTCCAGTGATGAAACTATTACTGCTTCTTTTGAAATCCTTTGTTTACTTTCTATCGTCCTTTATATACAAGGGACGAGGTGCAGTGGGAACGAAAGGAAGGATTATTGTTGACTGGAATAGTCGAAGCTTGTAAGATGGGTATTCCAAAGTTCTACAGATGGCTCAGCGAGAGATATCCATGTTTGAGCGAAGTTTTGAAGGAATATCAGGTAGCTTTCGGCTTTGATGTAACTTGCATACGTTGACAATTACGGCAAGATTTTTGAATTTCTTAATTATTAAAACTCCCTTGCATTAAATTAATGGATTTATTATTATTATAAATGTAGTCTGCTCGACCGCTTGGTTTTTGTTTACGTTTAAGATATAAATTTTAAGATTTCCACATATGCACCATATTGTAACGTTTGCACGACAAATTTGTTACGAGCAATCAATGAATTTACATTTCAACATTTATTTCTATGATGTTTATTTATGATGTTTTTTATCCATTGGCAGAAGATGTTTGTTATATTTAAACATATTCATTATGTAATGCCTTGGACATCCAGTTGAGATATTTAAAAGAATGCTCTAACAAGTTAACCTTGTCTTTGCATTGAGGACCCTTCCATGCACCCTCTTAGATAAAAACACCGTAGAGTGGAATTATCTGAATTGTAGCAACTAATGGAATGATATCATGTAGTAATGTATTACTGATGTTCAGAGGCATTGTTTTGGCAGCATTCCAGAAACTGCTTGCTATGCAAATCAAGTTGCTGTTGCTCTTAGTTTTTGAAGCCTTGAGAAAATCTTCAAATCACTCTTACTTTAAGTAACATGCTCACTAACTAATTACTGTTTCTGATAACATTCATTATTTTGCTTTTGATAATTGTTATGATTTGTCGTGATATTTTGTGATATGTAGGGATGTGATGTTATTTTTAATCCAGTGCATGATGTGCGCACGTAAACAATACGCAACATCAGCTGATATTTTCCTTTTCTTTTCACTTGATACCTTTATGCTGGGTTTGTTTTCTTAGGAAGCTAGAATGCCTCTGAGTGAGCTAATTTATAAACAGATCACTGTGATGAATCCGAATCCGTTATCTTAACTTATTATTGTTGTTGTTGTTATTTATAATTAATTATAAAAGCAGTTGCTATTCATCGCTATTTTCCTAATTACTAGTCAAAAATTCCTGAATAAAAATGTTTTCATTTCATTTTATTTTCATTCGCACATGTCATGATGACATTAACATTGCTGCATTACTTAACAAATAGCATTGTTATCATTGTTAACTGATTGCTAGGCATCAATATATAATTAATACAAATTACATACACAGATACCAGAGTTTGACAACCTGTATTTGGACATGAATGGCATCATCCACACCTGTTCTCACCCCGACGACAGTAGCATTTACATCCAAGTCCCAGAGTCAAAAATATTCAGTGACATCTGTCACTACATCGAAGTTAGCCCTGTTACTGTACATTTCTTTTGAATGCAATCTTGCTTCCAACATCCTCAAATAGTGTTTCAAACTCGGACTCCTTTGTTTATCGAGATTTGAGATGGTTATGATCTGTCAATTGATTTCATTTCTGGTTGTTAATCATTTAAAGTAATTCACAGTTAATCGGTCAGTGCTAGTAATGGTTGGCTTCTATTTATAAGCTAATTTAGAGATTGATCAAATAACAACTTACTTAAAATTAATGTTACAATAAAAATTTTGTTCCTGAAAAATAGCGTCCCACGAAAAGTATTTGAAATTGTGCATACATCCAATTTTTAAATTCGAACGGAGACCCTAGATTGGCTGAGAATTAAAATGTTCTGATAGGATCGGCTGGGTTGTTTGCGTGTTTAGCATTGAAATATCATTTAAAGTGATCTATTGCTTTATTATCATCATCAGCATTACAACTACCACCAATATCACCACTTCAGTCAACACCAATGCCACTGTTGTGCATTGCTGGCTTGTTTACATATAAATTCTTATGCATGCATGGTCATCATTATCATCGTCATTGTCATCATCATATTCATCATCATCATCATTTGTCTTCTATTCAACACCAAAAGTGACAATGCTTTTTCTGTTGGATGTTCAAAGATCACATGTAAAAGTACATGCTTATGAGTTTCTAAATCACATTTAGCTTCGAAAACCCAAAAAATAACCTGTTGATGGGCAATAATGTAATAATGTCTTATGAAGTAAGCTTAGAAGATTTTGTAAATGTACACTGCTGAAACATTTACGACCGAAGATTCATCTCGTCATCGTCGTTCGATTAACGACTCGCACGAGGTCCGCATTCCGAATCTCAAGCCATCCTTGCTTTAAAAACTAAAATCCTTAAAACCCCTCAAAAACATTCTCAAAGACATCTCCCTCTTCAAAGCACTTACAAATATTTTGTGTTAAATATTATGTAAAATTATAATTTTCGTAATTTATTCGCACAACATTTTCAAACACGTTAAACATTCCGCACGAAAAATACGACAAATACCGATGCCATCCACCCATCTACTTATCTGCACTAATGCCATTCAACCACCCATCCATCCATCTATCCACCCATCCATCCATCTATCCGTACTAATACCGATAACAGGTGTTGTTCCGGATGATAAAACCTCAGAAGGTCTTTTACATGGCAGTGGACGGAGTAGCTCCGAGAGCCAAGATGAACCAGCAGAGGAGTCGAAGATTCAGGTATAAATTATCATAAATTACTGCAACAACATGTTACAAAAACGCCTGTAACGTAATAATTCTATTAATATTCATTATCGAACTTTGTTAATTGTACAATAAAAAATAACAGCTTGCACAATAAAAGCTGGCTGATCAGTGTCTTTATCAGTTGAACTGGATCAGCTGAATTCTATAATAACCTATTATTTAGTTTTAATTACAAATATTTTATCAAAAAAATATTTTAATATTAATTATAAATATCTTATCAAAAAATATTTAATATTTAAACTATTATTTAAAATTTGTAGCAAATGTTTACGAACCAAATGTGTTCATTTAACCTTATCAATTTAAAGGAATATTTAATATCTTAAATCACTCGATAATCTCATCTTCAGATCGGCCAAGGAGGCAGAATTGATCGTGAAGAAGGAGTTGAGGAAAGGGGGAGACCCCCCTGCCGGCACCAGGTTCGACTCCAACTGCATAACGCCAGGTACTTCCTCATGAATATTAATTAATGTAATAGATTATAAGGCCATTAAATTATGCATTGCTAGGCTATTTATGTGCTTTATGGGTGCATATTTTGATCGACATGCATTCATAAGAATGGTCCTATTCCACGAGCACAACCCAGCATGACCATTCCTTTAATAGTTGTGCAGGAATGCAATTCTCTAAGCTAACTTGCGAGCCAAGATTTTGGCCAAGAAAACGAAACGAGCTGTTTCCCCTTTGCAATTGTTGCCTTATTTACTTTTTATTCCACAGGGACCGAGTTCATGACGAGGTTGAACGAAGCCCTCAAGCAGTTCGTCGCTTCGAAGGTCAAGTCTGACCCCATGTGGCAGAGACCCCTCATCATCTTCTCTGGTCACGAGGTTGGCCTTTTGAAATAGCTAGTTTTAGTTGAAACATCTGCTCCTGTTTTTGTGCGTCTTGCAAACAGTCACGCACCAGTGAGATTGGACGTTGACTGCATTTGTAGATTGAAGCTTGCCAAGAGGAATCTTTTTATTCGATTTTTCTGCCTGCACTACTTTTACTTTGCAATTTATCTGTCGGGGATAAATAAAGTCGATTTAAGCTCCCAGCATTGCGAACGAATTCGCACTTAAATATTAGTAAAAGTTCTTTTTTTAGAAATTTTTTAATTTTTGCAATATTAGTGGTTAATGATGATCGAAAATATCATTAACTGACTCGTGTGACTCGGGAACCTCACTTCCTCCTGCTTTGAGAGGAGGTGAACTTCTCGATAAACGACACCTAATCATTAGTTACTGATAAAATCACAAGGTTAAATGTGGATATTAAATCTTCTAATATTATGAATGTTATTTGTAATAAATATATATAATAGATAGCCAATAATAATGATGCTCTTGAATGGTTTGCTGAGGGTTGTGATGATGATGGTGGTGTTGATGAAGATGATGATGAGTGTCTTGTAAATTGCAGGCTCCAGGAGAAGGGGAGCACAAGATCATGGACTTCATCAGGAGGGAGAAATCTCGACCCGGGTTCGATCCGAACACGAGGCACTGCCTGTACGGGCTCGATGCCGACCTGGTCAGTGCATTCGACGATGATTGCCGTTAATTAAATCGACACAGACTTTTATTATTTTATTTTATTATTTCTTTTTATATCGACAGTGAAAATGATCACTTTGTATTGCAATACAATAAGTTAGTTACTTCCGTTATCCGTGTCATGGTTAGTATTTGATTTTGTGACGATTAATCGATTGTTTAGCAACTAAATATTTCGTCACAGTGATCACAAACTAATCATCTTCATAAACGCTCATCTTCCAGATAATGCTGAGCCTCGTGACCCACGAGCCTCACTTTTCCCTGCTTCGAGAGGAGGTGAAGTTTAATAAGAAGGAGAGTCAGAAGAGATCCATCCTGCCAGAAGATACAACTTTTCATCTCCTGCACATTTCACTCCTTAGGGATTACCTGAACCTCGAGTTCGCCTCTCTCCAGGTAAGGCAGTAATACTTTACAAAGTGATTGAGTTGGGGTTGATTAGGGTTCTAATTGGCTAATGGTGTAAATTGTAATGAGTGGATTCCATAGTTTAGCACTGCTAAAGATTAGTTTTGTTGCTACGGATGGGTTCATCCAATTCGTGGCAAGTCTTGTTACTTAATAAGTAACTAATAACCTCGTACAAGTTAGCCTCAAACTTAAGACAGTATCATTGGTTATTCCTACTAGTTCTCCATTGTTATGAGCATTTGTTAATAAACGTTAGTCAATTAATTTTGTCGACAGAATTGTTTGCCGTTCGGCTACGACCTGGAGAGGATAATCGACGACTGGGTGTTGATGGGTTTCCTCGTAGGGAATGACTTTGTCCCTCACCTCCCTAACCTCCACATCCACCACGACTGCCTGCCGGTCCTTTGGAAGGCCTACAAGGAGAGCCTACCAACTTTGGGAGGTGGGTTGGTCTTTTGCTTTGCCTTCCATTAGCTGGCAATAAATGCGAATGTTGTTGGATGTTGTTATTGCTTATAGTCAAGTGCATATGGAATGCAAAATATGAAATGTGATGTGAAATTTGAATTTTATTGCACGAGGAATGTCGTAATGTCGTTGAATGTTGCCACACAATCACCCTGGTGAGGCATTAGTCGATGAAACATTTGATCATAACTTAATTGTTTTGTTATGATTTGTTCAGGATACTTAAACGAAGGAGGTACATTGAATTTAGGAAGGTTCGAACATTACTTGACCAAGTTGCATCAGGTCGGCAGCCGGGTTACAAGTTACATTGACATATTATTAAAATCGAGTTATTTATTAACCCATTTTACGGCATATTAACAGCAATATCAAACAATGCATTATTTCTTAAAAACGTTTTCAACACTTCAGTTTGACTACGACAAGTTCGAGGAGAATTACTCAGACTCGAAATGGCTGAAGGGCAAGAAGAGAGGAAGGAAGATGAAAAAAGGTGCCAAGGGGGAGATGCAGGAGAACAACCACAACGTTGCCGGCATCACCTGCTCTAAGAAGAACGAGGAGGACGACTACGAGGATGACGACGAAGACGATGACGGCGCTCTCGACGGAGAAGATGACGTCGACGCCGCTGCCATCGTCAGAAGAAATGACATCAAGGTGGATTGCCATGGTTACATGAATAATTAATGCAATATAAAAATGTGAGTAAATGGTGTAGTTGTAGATAATTCTGTTTCAGGTGTAAACGGTTGCTGTGTACAAAAAAATACAACAATAACAACAACAAGTTCATTGATTGAAATAAATTAACTCGTTCGTTTTAACTTTCTTAATCATCGATGGTCACTCATCTGAGGTTTCTCTTGATCGCAGTACTCCCTGACGAGCGAAGTCGTCGGAATACCGTCCGCCATGGAGTTTTTGGAGAATTCAGATCGCACTCTCGAAGGTCGAACAGATTGATTTATTGTTGTTGTTGTAATTATTATTATTACTATTATTATTATTATTATTGTCATTAAGTTTTATTACACGATGTTAGTAAATTGTAATTATTGTTAATGGCACTGGCAGCTCGCTGTTGTTAGTTGTGGTTGGACTGTAAAAGATCGATTGTGCTTGGAAATGTTCGTTTGGATTATTGTTTTAAATTATTTAATCCATTTCATTGAATTTTTATATTTTTAATTTATGGTTTATCGAATAAAAATAAGGTATATAATTCTTCTTTTATTAAAAGTATTAGTTTTTAAAATATCCTAATTAGCTGTGTAATCAATCATTATTGATTGATGTGAAATTCTCCCTTTGTTATGAATTCAAAATGAGAGGTGAACCATTGCTTTCCTTGCAGACGGTCGAGAGATCGTTCCGGAAAAGGAGCCGCTGAAGCTGGCGGTCCAGTGTGATGAACGCATGTGCGAGGAGTTCAAGAAGTACAAGACGGAATATTACAAGGAAAAACTCGAAATCGAAGACATCAGCGAGTACGTTCTTTGGCTGTTTTCCGTGACTCACTCGCTGTTGTGTCATTGGAATCATTATTATTATTGTTGTTGTTGTTATTTATATTATTATTGTTGTTATTATTATTGTTATTATTGTTGATATTATTAACAGAGAGCTCCTACAATTGTTTGCCAATGAATATGTGGAAGCAATCCAGTGGATCCTCCATTATTACTACAATGGCATTCAATCCTGGAGCTGGTTCTACCCTCACCATTACGCCCCTTTCTTGTCCGACGTGAGAAACTTCTCAAGCCTTGAGTTGACCTTTGATATGGGTCGACCTTTCTTGCCCTTCCAGCAGCTCATGGCCGTCCTTCCGAAGGCCAGCAGTCAGCTCCTCCCCTCCGCCTTTCAGAAGTTGATGGAGCCAGGATCTTCAGTGGAAGAATATTACCCAGAGGATTTCAAGACAGATTTGAATGGAAAAGTCCAAGAATGGGAGGCTGTTGTTTTGATCCCATTCATCGATGAGAAGGTTCTCTTGAGAGCCATGGAGCCATTGTCCTCGAAACTGACAAAGGAAGAGAAAAGCCGCAATAAGCACGGCCCTCACAACATTTACTGCTTCCAAAACAAAAAGGACTTTGAATCTTACCAGCCGACCGGCAGGCAATTCAAGGAGGAAGGAAAGATCTTGAATTGGGATTTGCCAGCAGATTATTTTGCTCTTAAAGTTAAAGATCTTTACAAGGGTCTGTGCAAGGAGGTGAATCTCAGATCTCTCTTTTATGGCTTCCCAACTCTGAGACACATCCCTCATGAAGGAAGTCTCCAGAAACAGGGCGTGAAGGTCTTCAATAGGAGCAGTGCAAACCTGAGCATGATACTCACGCTGACTCCCCCGAAAGAGTTATCCATCGACCAGATTGGAAAAAGCTCGATCGGCCGAGTCATGTTCGTCAACTGGCCTCATCTCTGCGAAGTTCTGGTCGTTCAAATTTCATCGGACGAAGTGATGTTTGGTCCAAAATTTGATATCCAACATGAAGTAGATTCCTTGGTTCTTGAGCAGAATGAGGTTGGGATCGAAGAGCAGGCAGAATGGCACAGAGAGGCCGAGTTTCTGAAGGATAAATATCTGAATAGGTATGGAATCGATGTTGGCGAGACCCAGCTGCTCGTCGGTGCAAAGCGATTGATCGGCAAGAAGTTCATCGTGAAACGCTCGGGGGAAGTCGTGCTGGAGAAATATTGGAGCAGCACGATCGAACAGTTTCTACACCAGACTTCGCTTGAATATTCCAAAGGTAGAAACCCAGACAGAGAGGAGCACTACCGACTGACGGATTTCTTCCGCAAAGGAGAAAACGTTTTCCTGCTCGCCAACCCGCACTACGGATGCGAGGGAAAAGTTTTGGAAGTTGTGAATTTGGAGCACCCGAGAATTTTGGCTCAGTTCGTGGTGCCCGAGGAGCCGAACTTGGAAAGAATGAAGGTTAAGGCAGAGGAGTTTGAGAAGTCCTTCATTGCATCTTATTTGGCCGCTCAGAGGCTCGGCATCTCTTCGCACCTGCTGTCGCGCATCACCGGCACCATTTACCTGAAAAAAGACGCGAATGATTCGAGCAGGCTCAACATTGGACTCAACCTGAAGATGACAAAACAAAATATGGAGGTGAGCCACCTCTAGCGATAAGTGGGCAACAAAGCATGTTGAAGCTCATAATAATGCTATTTATGATTTTAATTTCTCCAACTGAACTTTGTGAGGCATAATTTTTGGCACAAGTCTGAGGTGATAGCAATTCATTTAGCTTTGAAACCATTGAGACAGTAACAGAAACAACAATAAGTGCGATGTCAGCGACATTAAATCGTCGAGTAATGATTACTTAGATGCCCGGATATACCAAAAGAGTTGGCAAGGACTGGTTGTATTCAAGGAAAGTCGTCGACCTGGTGAGAGAATACATGGAAAGGTGAGCTCTGAATTTCTAACAATGTATTCTTATTTAATAAATATTGATATTAGTATTACTTGTAAATATTAATTTATTATGGGTACTAATTAATTAATTAATGTCAAGGTTCCCCGATCTGTTCGAGGGGGTTGCGGCCATGGTCAACAACGACAATTTCTTTGTCTCCGATATTTTCATGGAAAACGGGTTATTAAAATTATTAAAATATAAATTATTAAATGTCGATGCAAGTATTAAAAAATAGTTCTTAATGATGTTCGTAGTCGTCGTGACAACATAGTTGCCATGGCATACATGCTCTCGACTATGGAACGACAGCTTGTGGCTTCTTGAAATGTTTATTGCATTGAATAACACGCATGCATTGATATTTATTCAATATTTCTGCTTACATTTTAAAGTTGATCATTTGTAATCACATTGTAAAGTTTGTTAAATACATTTTTTAATGTCACACATATTTGGGAATCATTATTACATTCATAATGAATGAATGAAATCCAAGTCTTCTCCGACGCAGAATGGAGAAATTCTCCGAATTGGAATCCTTCCTCAAGGAGAAGACGCGAGGATTCGAACTGAAACCTCTCGGCACTCGACTGTTGGAAACGGAGCTCATCGGGGAGATCGAGAGTGAAGTGGCTGCAGTGAGAATGAATGATTGGTTTTTAGTTAACGAATTAACAAATTATCGACCCATTAATTTTGTGCCTTTGGGTTAATTATTATTAATAATAATTTATGTGTCGGTTTTGTAGATTCCATTTGCAAAGCGACCTCGCAATACCCTCTACAATTTTGACCATAAATAATTACTTAAATTGTGCTCAAATTAATTTGTAGACTTCAAAATGTACTAGTTTAATTCTGCTCACCTTGTTAATATTTTTACCAGCAAAATTCCAAAGGTGCCCTCATCAAAATGAAAGTGAAACCCCACCTCCTCTACGTGGTTTGTTTGCTTCCTCCTCGACTTAAAGAAAATTTGAACATTAAATGGGAAAATGAACAGGATTTATTAAAATATTTCTTTTAATTAAAAAAAAATGTATTTTCCACTTTAAAAGTACAACAAATCTGATAAAAGTACAACAATCTCGACCAATTCTTAATTTAACACCAAAGCACGACTATTATTTCGTTACCGGTCGGCTGGATCTTTTTCTTTGTTACTCTCGCAGCCAAAGATAGTTCACTCCCCCTGTGCACTGGATGAGTGGGCGACTTACGAGCTGTTTGATCGGGTTGTCAACATCAGGCCCGGGTTCACGGTGCCGCTCGGCTTAAGAGGGACTCTGGTCGGCATAGAACCCGGTCGGTGCAGTTTGTCCGAACATGACTTGTTTGCTTTGGTTGTGCTGAAACTTATTTTGATTGTAATCGAAGATACATTGATGGATTCAGTAATATTACCAATCCGGTGAATTCCGTCATAAGCGACGTAGTTGTTTGACTTCTAGCTTTGTTGTTGTTCAGTCATTTGTCATTTGATTTCATTTAAGTTAATTTATGTGTAATGAGTGCAAGTTTGTAATAATGATTACAATTAATTTTATAAATTATAATCACCTTCCTTATCATAACCAACAACCAATTATTTAGGTGAGAAGGGACAGGATTTGTTGTATCATGTTTTGTATGACAAGGAATTCGAAGGTGCCATGCCGCTGAGGTTGTTGTTGCTAATCTGTCTTCAAAAAATTATCTTTTTAAACATTATAAAACTTTTATTATTTAAATAAAGTATGTTTATTTATTTGGAAAAATTCTAAAATGAAAAAATCAGTTCTTGTTGTATTAGTTATGAAATTGTGAAGAGAATTTGCCCTTGTTAGCATTATATAAATAAGTATAATTATTATAATATTTTATTATAAATTATAATTGTTATTATATTGCTACTTTATTTCCATACTGCTTTACTTATAGCAATTACCTCATTCGTCTGATGAAATTTCAGATGCTCCAGCAACAAGTGCTACAGAGTTCCTGCCACCTCCCTGGTCAACATGTCCCATGGGGTTCGTTTGGCCCGGAGAGGCAGCTCCAGAAAAAGTGATGCAAACATCAACCACAGCAGTTTCCAGCCCCATGTGAATGGGTTCGTCAAGGACGGTCGCCGTGTATGTGAGCCCTCTCCATGCATTGGTGGGTCCAAGTTGCAAAATGGTGGCAGTCAACCAACGGGGGGCATAAGCAAAACCCAGGAAATATCTGATGTTCCCCAGCATCGAATCATGGTTTGTTTTTTGGCTTTGACCGACACTCGTGATAATCCTAGTTTTTTTCCTAATGCTGTTTCAGCATTAAATGTAACTTCTGTTCATTGAGGATGTTTCATTTACAATTGTTCCAGCAGTCCTATAATTTAATATAATTAATTGAGCCTTATCAACGTTTCATTCGATGCAGACGAACCCGGAGAGGAATTGTAGCGATAATGCATACGCTCAGGCATGGAACAGATTGAAACAAGATTTAAATGTAAATCAGGAAGAGCCAAAATCCAACAACCTCCCCATGATCAAGACCGTCAATAGGCCTGTGCCCCCCAATTTGAAGCCTCCTCAGGCCTGGATTGACAAGTCGAGCAAGAATCAAAATGGTCCACAGAGCATGGCACAGGTGAGGTGTTGGTCGTGTAGAGGTGTAGATTTTATTTTATCGTGAAGATGATGGTGGAGATGACGATGATTGTTGATGTTGACAATGGTGATGATGTTTGGTGTTAAGCTGACAATGACGAATGCGATGATTGATGATTACCACGGATTTACATTCCACAGATGGGGAAAAAGATTTCAATTGAAGAGCTTCTAAGAACTGCAGGTTTGTTAAATTTTGACTTGATTGTTTCATGAAGCATTAGTGTTACTAATTTTGCCACCTGGAACTATTATTAGCACTAAAATTGCTAGTACTGTACTACTTCATGCTGTGTTTGTCATGATCTATGACAAATTATGTTATAAATAAGTTGTTTTGATCTGTAGAATCTTCAATGCAAAGGATGTCAATCAATGGCCTTGTTCACCATCTTCCTCAACCATGTCAACAACAGCAACAACAACAACAAACGAATCCAGTGCCTCAGCACAATCATAACCATCATCATCATCATCATCGGCAACAACAACATCAAGCACAACTAAATGACTACCAACGACAACAGCAACTGCCCGTGCAGCACCACAATCAAGGACAGCAGCAGCGACCTTTCAACCAACTTCAGCAGCAGAAGCAACAGCAGTGGTCGTGCATGCCCAGCAATAAGTTGGTGTTACCTCTACAAATGCGCATTTAGCTCAAAATAGAACGATATCAATTGTTGTGTTCATTAATTGCTTGATCAAATTTCGTTTTGTTAGTGAATTTTCTAAAGTTTCCAGGTTCATTTAAGTTCAAGTCTTACCCAAAGATTATTATTATTGTATTTGCCAACTTTTTTCTGTTTCTTTTTCAGTCCACAGCAAAGCAATCTGATATTCTTCTGTCAAACCAAAAGGCTGTCCATCCCCAAGTACGAGATGAGGTCAATAGACGGAGGGTTTCAGGGCAGAGTTCACATTCAGGGCAAGGGGTGGTTCTCGGGGCCAATAAGTGGCAATGAATTTACAGCTATTGAGGAAGTGTCTGGTTTTGCCTTACATAACTTACAGGTAATTCTTCTCTTTATGTTTATTATTTCTATTAAGATTGATTTATTAAGTAAAATTTATTTTATCCACAACAGAACCATCCCCAGTTCAGTGGTTCCTCGATGAGTAAGCATTTCTGATTCGCCATTTCCACACAGTTAATACTGCCATTATCTTCCCTATTATGTGATTATGCTGAGAATTAAATTATCCAATGTGACAAAAAACAGCAGTCATTTTCTTGGCAATTTGAGAAATTTCTTCTATTTTAAAGAGAAACTTAACACTCAATTTACAACAGACTTAGGTCATTACAACCCATCACATGACATGGGGAACCTCTCGAACAAAAGCCTGTCCGAACAGCAGCCTGCGGCCACGGGTCCTGCCACGCTGAACCCGAAAGCCAATACTTTCATACCCACGCAGGTAAACGTATCTCGGGTTCACTTTTAGATTTATGCTTCAATTTGCTGCCTCAAACTTTATTGAACTTTTACTTTTACTATTGTCGATGTTATTTAATTGTGTCACTCAGTTTGGAGCTATGAGGAATGTATATTGTTTCCTGTAAGAACAAGATTAGGCACTCCAATCACTTTTAATTTTTTCATTTTCCCTTGCCGAAGGTCCTTCTGAGACAGAAATCCGTCAACAAACCATCATCCTCGGCCTCGGGTGCCCAAGGTCAGAAGATTTCCCAGGACCCTCACCCTATAGACATCCCAAGACATGAGGAAGGCTCTAAGCAGCCAGAATCAAAGGAGACATTGACCAAAACCAATGAAAGAAAAGTTACCAAGCACAAGAAGCAACACAAGAAGAGAATCGCAGCCTCCTTCGCAAGCCCGAGAGCCATCTGAAAGCGCCCCTCGAGAATAAGGACCGTAATGTGCGCGTTTATATTTTTGTGAGTCGCCTTTGCAGTCGTTGCCTGAAACATGCAGGCGCTCGTAGGCCATTTGCATTCGACCTGATTGAATTTGCACGCGAGATCTTGATTTTAAAGCTCACTTTCTTTTTCTTAGTCCAATGTGATTTTATAATAAAGTCACTTGACCCAGAATGCTTGACCTCTCTTTGTAGCTCCCATTAAACAACAATCTGCATTAACTACCTATTAAATGGTGCAAAGATCCAAAAGTATTACTTTGTACACACGGTTGGCACAGGAAGTTATCAAGCATGAGTTACAGCTATGAAATCTTACTTCTGACATGAGGATGGCAGCGCAGTTGCTGTTTGGCCAACAACAGTAGTTTATTCAAACAAAAATGTTGAAAAATCAAGACTTTGTTCAAGAATAGCATTCCACGACTTATTTAAAATAGGGTGCATCTATAGGGATTTGGATAAAGACTATGCAAGAGCAAGCATGCAAAAAAGCAACACATCGAATCATGCTCAATTCAACAGCTTATTTAGTTATTTTATGATTATCTTTGGCCAATGGTGAGTCTTTCACTCTCAGTTGTCATAGTGACTGCAGATCTCGGCCCTGAGTTTCTCAATTTCGATATCGTGAGATTTTGGCGCTTGAATGACCAACAACTGTTGATACACAAGAATTAAATGAATCAAAAGTCGCGAACATGCATCTCTAAGATACGACAGCTGTGGTACATATTTGCTTTGCACCAACATACCATTTATAGCAGTGAAAAGCCAACCTCAATACACACATGATTATGAACAGTAAATGCAGTGTTGTGCCATTAACTTCTAAAAAACAAAAGATCTTATGATCAATCAATCTTATGTCTCAGCTGCTTGGTTTATTTGGTAAGTTTTCGAAATTAAAACGCCAATTTTCATAAATCTAAATGAGACTACTTTTCATTTTACATTGTCTCCCGATACACAAAGAACTTGTAACCTTTCTGATCTCATCAGGACCAATGTCCCTTTCTGGCATTCTACCTCTCTTTCCAAATCGTAAACTGAAGCAGTGATAACATCAGGAGTTATGTTCTATGTACTAAAAAATTATTTCAAACCACCACACATCACAAAACATACCTCACATCACCTTTCTGCTTGAGACTGTAGCCTACATAACTCATACAGAGACTACAAGCAAACCCAGTGATTCCAACAATTGGAAAAAGCTGCAAATTCAATCCATTTAATTTAGCAGGTGACTTAATGGCATCCAAGATGAAGCAGTTCATACAACTAAACCTTGTGAATGCGTTACAAGGTGGAAATTCACCAACGAAATGCGAGACACTTACACTGTAGTTTGACCTGAGAGTCGTAGCAGAAAACAAACCCGGCATGATGGTCGAAGTAAATCTGATCAAGCAGGTCAAATCAATAAATTAGGCTAATTTTTGGGTTCTCTTAACCACCACCATGCTCAGCACCATCCAAGTTTTGAGTCTCGTTAAATTACATCCAAAATACGATAAAATAACAGAATTGCAAAAAAAAAGTTTATTTAGAACTTGCCTTTATTCAAACACTTGCGAAACTCGACCGAAAAGTTATAATCTCAATAATAGCGAAGAAGCCTTCAACCACCTAACAGCGATGTCCTTGCGCGAAAGGGCAAAGCGCCTCACTCTGTCCACGGATGCGTTTTTCATTCGCTAAAGTTATGCAAACTCACTTTTAAAGTGACAAAATTCATTTTCAAAATATCAAGAAAACTGCATGCAAACAGGCCAGAAATGTGAAAAAGTTAAAACCATTTTTTTTTCTGGATGAGTAATCACCAAAATTCAAATAGCAGATATTTGAAATGGCCACAAATGTTTATTAGTGGAAAAATAACTGCTTGCACAACATTTCTGAATTCATCTACATTTTACATAGTTTTGTAGTGATCTTGGATCTCCCTCCTCAAGTTCTCCAGCTCGACATTGTGTGGCATCAGGTCCTTGTGACGGTACAGCTAATAAAACATACAAAACTTGTCAAAGTCCAATATTCACATAAACATTATTTACAACACACACCCTCCTAAACTCATCAGGAGCAACGCCCCATTCTGGGAGCTTGTTCCTCTCAAAAAGGCGGAAACTACAACGAAAACAATTTTCATCAATAAACAAGCATTCCACTGATAATTTTGTTTTGCAAATCACAAGAATTATTGAAATCATCTGCGTAAAAGAAATAATCAGCTTACTGGAGGTCTGGTTTGGAGGACATCATGTAGCAAACGTAACTCGCTGCCATGGTGCATGCGAAACCAGTCAAGGCGACGGTCGGCATAAGCTACAAAATGAATATTATCTATACAATATAACATCAAACTTCCCAGAAAATTTAACAGATTCTTACACTGTAGTTCTTAAGAACGGTTTTAATGGTAAACATCTTCATCTTGGTGGATTTAACCTTCAAAAGAATAAATGATTTATTGTCGGCGACTGTAATGCAACATTGTGAACGCCCAAAGGTACGACATGAAGCGAAAATTGAAATTTTAGGGCTTGTTTAATGCCAAAGGTTTCAATGTAAGATGGACGCCATGTTGTTATTAACCAAATTGTCCTATTTGAAGGACAGTTGCGTTAGTGTGTAACTCCAATACATGTTTAGATTAAAAATTCAACACAAAATCAATTTAGAACTAATTCGCTAAAGCTTGAAGAATAAACCGAGCTCCATATTTCTGACACTATGGTTGTCGAGCGCCATTGCCAAACGAAGCCAAAATTAATGTCACGAATACCGATACAAGCGAGACAGAATATTTAAACTAATTTCGCTAATAGCAGACAATATTCAGAAGCAACTTGAACTTACTCAAATGACCAGCTAGAGAATAACCAACGGTGAAGGACGAACTGTTGTCAGGCCCCTGCTGAATTGGCCTCCTTGTAACAATATCGAAAACTCATTATCGTTTATTAGGTTTTTGTACAAATTTATAAAAATAAACTTTTACGATTAATTTATAAATTTTTAGGTTTATATTACGGGATTATTTTAATAAATTTTTAAAATAAGCACATTCATGAAGATCAAAATGGATTTAGTGAATTAATTTATTCGTTTGTTTGCTTGTGTACATTCAATGAACAGCTAGCCAATGAAATGAGATTGGTCAGTTTATTCGCTATCAGTCGGAAAATAGCTTGCACCGTTTAAATGTAGATTGCTTTGTATTACTGAATTATTTTAATGCCAATATTTCCCATAAGACACATGCATAACTAACAAACATTTCAGGGTTTGAGAGCACATAACAGCCTGCTGAAGGATACATTATTTATTTCATTAAGCTTTTACCCAAACCAGACATTGATGGTGATGGTGATGATGATTATAATATATCTGTCTTATCTGACTGTGGTTATGAAAACAGTTGAGCAAAGTGATTGTTGCTTGTAGTCCTTAAGCAGGGAGCGATGAGGTTAGGGCTTAACTATTACTTCCCAAACAAACAAATTTGTTATTAACCTAAAAGAATCGTTAGTAATATGGAAATTGACCATTCTAAGTGTCTCAAAGCATTCTTAACATGCACGTTTGAGATTGAATTTATCAAAATAATGCGTTATTACTTGCACTGAATTGGAAATGAAACTATCAAAAGTTATGTAATGGTTCATATTTTAACGCATACACACAATTCCGCATTGTTACGGTATCGTTGGCACAATCTATCATCATTTCTAGTTTTTTTCTGTGAAATTAAGGTCTATTGGAATTTCAGAATTAATTTCATTCTCAAATAAACGCGTTGGATGCTATTCTCCTGATTTCTGATATGCGCTTTTCAAGGATCGAAACATATACGCCAGGGGATATCTGATTTAATTAAAGAGCTTTTTTCCTTTTCAGGCATGAAGATAATAAAGTATTATTAAACGTGAAGATAATAGGAGACTTGAAATTTAAATAAAAAATCTGGAATTCTGAGACTGAACCAAATAATTTCGTCGTACTGTGCAAAGTGAATTTACAAAAATATTAAAATAAAAAAATTAAATCATGTCATGACGTCATAACCATGTTGAGCAACGACGTTAATTTATTAAAAATTAATTAATAATTACTTTATTTCTATTCATCATCTTTTAATGCCAGCAGAAATGACCGTTAGCAAAAAAGTAGCACACCGAATTCCAATTTTCTATTAAAATAATTTCAAATAATTAAATATTTAGCAGAGGCAGACGACAAAAGAATTCACCATGAGTGAAAAGAACTTTAAAGCGGACGACAACTTCATAACTGACGACGAAGAGGATTGCATCAGAAGTGGAAGCAAATGGTCAGATCATTGTGACCTCAGCGATGATGAACCTCCTCTCAAAGCTGCCAAGAAAGACTATGGATCAGGTCCCCATCGTCAAGAAACCACTCCCGAAGATGAGGGTGGAATGATCCTGTCACAGAATTATCAGAATCATACCTCAGAGTGTGTAGACGGCGCCGATGAAATTGACAGTGAACCTGAAGATGCTGATGTCAAGCGCAAGCACATGGGGCACCACATAAAACTTCCCCCAGAACCAAAGGGGCACTGCGATCCAGTCATCCGGGAAAGGATTGCAAATATGCACGATAAAATGCTAAGAAGTGGAAAGAGTTTGTTACACAGCATCCAGACCACGAAGAAGTTTCGAAATCCCGTCATCTATGAGAAACTCGTAGAATTCCTTGGTATTGACGAAAGAGGGACAAATTACCCGCCCGAGTTCTACAACCCAAGAATATGGGGGCCTGAGTCTTACTATGACAAGCTCAGCGCGGCGCAACAGTGCCTGAACAAGCCTAATAGAGTCAAAGATGACAAAAAGGAAGCTAAAACTTCTCAGCCTACCAGGAAGTCAAAATGGAATTAATAAACATGCTTTTTATTTTGACCCTTTCTGGAATTGAAAAGTTGCTTTCGTTTTGCGACATCTCCAAGCCTTGTGATGTTAATTATCTGTCGATACCATTAATGTTGCACTAAGGTTACAAATATAATAAATACATTTCGATATAATATTAAAAATCACAAATGTCACTACGTTTTCAAGTTTGAAGGAACAAACATTTTCGATTCATTAATGTTAGCGCAAGTTTTTAAGCAGGACAGATGAGAGACTCATGACTTACGCAGTGACCATTTAAATTAACACCGTCATGAAATTAGAATTAACACATTCTCCTTACGAAATATTTTCATATGGTGATAAAAATAATTGTTAATGACTAATTAAAAATTTTATTGATTTAAGTACAAGATTTCATTACTTTGTACAGCTTTTTTATTAATTTTGGATTAAAATTTCATCGATTAAAAAATTTATTAATTAATAAAATAATATAAGATTCTTTTATTTCTAGGTCGACGACAAATGCGCCGCTCTATGTAACCAGCAAACGCAGCTGCACATTAAGTTGTTAATATACTTAAACCAGTTGAGTAAGCGATCAAAAGTGAAAATAGAAATGACAAACGAAGAAGATTGTCGCGTCTTCTCGGTTTTCAGGCCCGACTCGAGAACTCTACTCGATTACTACGTGGCCAAATTCGATGCCAATAGCTCCGTGGACTTCAAAAATTGTCCAGCGAGAATGGAGCGCGAGAACAATTTTAAAGAATTCAAATCCATGTATGGCACGGACACTGACCTGCCAACTTCCGGAGCCGGAAGTGAATATGGTAGAGAAAAGCGAGAGGAAGCCAGGAGAAAGAAGTTCGGCTTCAAAGCGAGACAATACGACCCGAAAAGCCAGCCTTTCATCCTGAAAATGGGAGCTGGTAAAGAGGTTAAAAAGATGAAGGGCACTAAGAACGGAGGCGTCTCGAAGAACGCCGGTTATGTTGCCTTCGTTCTGACACCGCAGAAGAGTTTCATTTCTCTGCCTGTCTCGGACTGGTACAATTTTGCTCCCGTCGCAAAGCGAGTGACTCTCAACATAGAAGAGGCAGA
>MPNW01000635.1:246804-248363 GCA_011800805.1 Hirudo medicinalis | reverse complement strand
CATACAATGGAATACAACAACATACAATAGAATACAACAACATACAATGGAATACAACAACATACAATGGAATACAACGACATGCAATGGAATACAACAATATACAATAGAATACAACAACACACACACACACACACACACACATACCCATACACACACATACCCATACACACACATACCCATACACACACATACCCATACACACACGCACATGGTTGGATTGAGCTTAAGGCTGACCCTTTGGGTTATTTCATTTAGTTACTTTTTTTCTTTAATGTTGTTGTTGTTGTTATGTCGTTGTTGTTAATGTGTTTTTATTGAGTAATAAATACTCCAAATTCAACAACAAGAAATCAACAAATGAAATGCAGGAATGTTATCTGAGTTGCATTAATGGAAATAGATTTAAAATGTGTTGTAACTAACAATGCCTGTGGATCTTCACGTGGGTTGTCGGGGCTAGACCGACATGCCCTCTGATGGAGCCCTTGAACCAGTCATCTCCAAACTGGATCAAAATTTATCACAACACCATCATCATTATGATGTTAATCACCATCGCCATGACCATTATCATATACACTTTCGTAATCATCATCACCAATATTCATTATTACCAACAAATGTGCCTCTGGTACTTTGCATATGTAAATATACATCAATAGAACTATTGCATACATCATCCTCATCACCGTAATCATAATCACCATGACCAATAATCATTATCATCATCACCTTTTGCAGGACCCTGACAAATTCCCCTGCATTGAGGTCAAGTTCGTCGACCCTTTCCGGGGCTCGAGACGTCAAGACTGTTGCCCACTCCATTTCGCATGCTCCAGATGAAGATCCAAGGATCTCTGGGATAAAATCCACTCTGCAAATCATGATTGTGGATTCGTAAATACTATTTATTCTGGTTGATGAAAGGTACACTTGGTAAATTGTGCAGCATTAAAAACGAGATGCTAGTTTGCAACAGTATGAACGAAGTTATTCAATCGTGCAACTATTTATTCCATGTAAACAAAGACTTTCTCTGGCTGAAGTAATAACGACTTCTAGTCAAATTCTTTAAAGAACTGAAGCGTTCAAAAATATTGAAAGTAAAGTAATTTATATAAGTTAACAATAACTTATAGTTCTCGATAATACTTAAGATCCACAGATGCGTGAATACTGTAATCTGAATGTGACAAAATGTGACAGCTTTTTGCTGTTGAACTAATTCATCCGGTACCTGACAAGCTGCAAGGCCTTTACGTCTGCTTTCTAAGAAACCTTGCAAAACTTGCAATTACAGCCGTAAATATGCAAAAGAATAAAACAAAATAAAGAAAAAATAATAATGGGATGCAAAATTACTTGGCAAATATGTGGAAACTCGGCTTGAAAAATAAGAAATTTGAATATTTACTTCGGGGCAAATTTAAAAGTGGATCTAATTCAAATTCAAATTCTTAACGTGTGGAGATTCAATTCTCAAAAATTCTACACAAAATAGCGTTAGTTAGTTTTTAAAATATTATTTAGCTGGGTATTATGTAAATAATGTTTAA
>MPNW01000635.1:231804-239304 GCA_011800805.1 Hirudo medicinalis | reverse complement strand
TTCAGAACGGATTCACACCTTTGCACGTGGCCTGCAAAAAGAACAGGATCAAGGTCATTGAACTGCTGCTCAAGTATGGGGCGCACATGGAGGCCACGACCGAGGTCAGTAATAATAATAATAATAATAATAATAATAATAATAATAATAATAATAATAATAATAATAATAATAACAACAACAATAATAATAATAATAATAACAACAACAACAACAACAACAACAATCTCCAGCCATCGAATCAATTTCAACTCAAAACATTATTCCGCTCCGTGAAATCAACCCAACGGTTGACACCATCAATCCAATTTGTCTCGGGGCTCTACGGCCTCCCATTGGCTCACCCTTTGACCCTATTGCCCTCGACTTAACTAGCGTGGCTGATTAACAGAAGAGCGTTCTAAATGATTTTTTTTTTATCAATTTAGGAGCATCAAGGTCGAATCGAGGTCAGCCTTTCCGACGAAAGTTGAAAGTTCAACTCTGGACTCTTTTCCAATAGCTGAAGGATTATCTCGAGGGGCTACACCAGGGGGCCTGATAAGCCACCATCACCGAATGAAACTCTCAGATCAGTTGAAGGATTAGCACGCCCGCTGACCTTCCTTCCTTTTTTTTTCTTTCAAGGTCACTGGGTTGTTGATTGATTGAAGGCTTTCGGATTGAAGTCGGTTGAAAAGTTCGCGATCGATCGATCGATTGATCGATTGAATGATTGATTGAAAAAAATCGATTCTCTTGCCATGAAAACTCCGTCTAGCAACGACACTCAGTTCGATTGCGACCACTACAACAACAACAACAACAACAACAACAACAACAACGGCAGCAGCAGCAACAGCAACAGCATGGCTTCCTCTCCACAACAACAACAGCAACAGCAACAACAACAAGAGACCCAGCAGAAACAACAGCAACAACAACAACAACTGATGGCAGCCAGCATGCAGCAACTCTTCCACCAGCGACAACTACAACAACATCAACTGCTGCTCCAGAATCAGCCTCAGGAACCGCCAAAGTACACCATGCTGTCGACCGAGGACTACTACAGACTGCCGCTCTCCTCGTCCGACTGCCTCACTGAGCTCGGTCCCTCGCCTCCACTGAGTTCAAGTCCCTACCAGTCCATCATACAACCGAACGTCTGGAAACATTCCTCTGACATGGTCGATCCTCTACAACAGCATCACCATCATCTCCACCAGGCCAACCAGCACCAATCGCTCTACCATCATCATTCTCACCACCAAGGTCTGGCCGCCCAACAGACCCATCTCCACCCATCCTTCTGGACCCTGCATCATCACCACCATCATCATCCCAGTCATCATCTCGGCACGCAGCAGCTGGGTTCTCAGCTGTCGCCGCTAGCCGCTCAACAGCAACAACAACAGCAGCAGCAGCAACAACAACAGCAACAACAACAATCGCTCGTTACGTCGAGCCATCCGTCGGCCACTTTGGAACAACTGCAGATGTCCTACGCCATGCTCAACAACCCTGGAGCCGTTAACAGCGTCAACAACATTGCCCCGAGCACGCCGAACGCCTACGCGGCCGCCATGGCGTCGTGGCGCGGCTCCGGCGGCTGCTTGGACAACGGGGAGACGATCATGGACCCGAGTTCGGGGGCGGATGTGCCCTCGGATGAAGACGCTCCCTCATCAGACGACCTCGAGCAGTTCGCCAAGCAGTTCAAGCAGCGCCGTATCAAGCTCGGATATACCCAGGCCGACGTCGGCCTGGCCCTGGGCACACTGTACGGAAACGTGTTCAGCCAGACTACCATCTGTCGCTTTGAAGCCCTTCAGCTCAGCTTCAAGAACATGTGCAAGCTTAAACCTCTAGTTGAAAAGTGGCTAGAGGAGGCCGACTCGACCACCGGCAGCCCCACGAACATCGACAAGATAGCCGCACAGGGCAGAAAGAGGAAAAAACGGACCAGTATCGAGATGACCGTCAAGGGCGCCCTTGAAAACAACTTCATGAAACAGCCCAAGCCGTCGGCCTCCGACATAGCCAGACTTTCGGAAGAACTGCAGTTAGAGAAGGAGGTGGTCAGGGTCTGGTTTTGCAACCGGCGCCAGAAAGAGAAGCGTATGACGCCCATCGTTCCTGACTCCAACGGTGGAAACGGGGAGATGATGATGACCCCGGGAGGGGCCGGGGGCGGCGGAAATCTCCTGATGACGTCACAGGGCTCGGGAGAACTCGATTCGCTGATACATTCGACCGGAAGCAGTCCCATGCTATGCGATCAGATTTCCTCCGACCAATCGGACGCAGGGTCGTCCCTAGGGGCCTGCTCCAGAAACTCTCCGTCCACCCCCCCGACGGGTGTCATGACGTCATCGAACCATTCCGTGCTCTACCAACACCTGGCTTCTAACAGCAACAGCAACAACAACAACAACAACAACGGCAACAACAACATGGCCGACTCGAGCATCATCGTTGCCAATAGTAACAGCGACTGTCCGTTGCCTTCCTACTCGAGCATATCAGAGTACTCACCTCTCCACCATGTACTCTACTCAAACTCCCTGCACAACAACAACAACAACAACAACAACAACAACAACAGCAACAACAACAGCAACAATCATCCCCATCATCCCCACCATCTTCATACTCATCCACCTCCTCTTCCTCACCATCACCATCTCCACCAGAATGTACTCCCACATCTCTCTCACCACCACTCGATCATCACCAACGGTCTACAGCAACAACAACAGCAACAGCAACAAGAGAATTCTCCAGCTCAGTCGCCAACATCGTCCAACATCGGCATGCACAGGCCGAACCACAACCAACAACAGCAACAACAACAACAACAACGCTACGCCACCAACAAATAAACCTTTCGGCCGTACTGATCAACCCTACTCAAGCCCCTCCTACTCGGGGCAGAGCCCTTGAACTTTGACCTTTTCCTGGAGGGTTCGAGGTCATTTAGGACGAAGGTGACGGCTAGTTTCGGAGATTTTTCACTGATTAGTCGTTCAAATCCAATTGATCTTGTGACGGTTTTTTCGTTCTTTTTTATTTTTTATTTTTTTTGATTGGCCGCTCAATCAGCCAATCGGATGAAATCAATCGATCAATCAATCAATCAATCAGTCAGTCAATCAATCAGCCTACCAATCAACAATCAAATCAATCAGATCAGATCAATCAATAAATCAGTCGATTTGTATTCCGCTGTTTAGTCATTCAAGCGTTCGATTCCGATACAGACGAGCCAGCGCATTCAATGATAGCGCACCTTGCCGGGCGCCTGGCATTGTTCGCGCGCTTTTTTATTTTTTTTTTATTGTTATTATCCTCATTTTGTAGCTTATGATTTCCGCTCTCGTTTCTAAATTCTCGCCATGGTATTCAGACTTGTACAGGAATTACAGCGAATTCGTAACTAATTCAAGTGATGATGATAATAATAATAATAATAATAATAATAATAATAATAATAATAATAATAATAATTATCATAATCTTAACCTATTACTTGTCAACGATGTCTTCAAGGAAAGAATGCCATCATTTGGTCGAATTCATTGTTGTGGTTCTGATGCTTCGTTTTGATCTCATCGGAGGTGAGGGAATCAAATGAACTTATCATTAAATTAAGTGGTTAATTAGGATAATGTGAGAAGATATTAATTAAGCCAAATTATGGAGTTATTACGTAATGACCGAATTTTGGTTGTAAATTATAAAACTAATTGTTATTATTTGACTAATAATTACTCAAAATGTAATATCAGTTCAAACCTGGACAACAGTTTTTTTTATTAATAAAAAGACAATGAAAGGTTTTTGATGTTCATGGAAATTAATTTATTATTACTATTATTTTATTTTAAAATATATTAAATAATTATTAACATTTTATTTCAAAATATATTTCGTAATCAAGACGATCGTTCTATAATAACATTTCTCAATGTTTTTCAAAGATTTCAAATCCGATAGAAACTATATTGAGGCAAATTGTTAAAAATAACAATTAAATAAATAATAACAATAATAATAATAATAATGCATAATTATTCAAATTATTTAAATTAACACATTTATTATAAAAATTAGTTTAATTACTCAATAAATTATTTTTTTATTTATCAGGACAAACAGAGGGCGATACGGGATACGACTATCCAGATTATCCTGATGAAACTTACGATGAAAATGGTTGGAAATTGTGAATAATATTCGTAATAAAATTAATTATATGATAAATTATATAATTAGTTATGTTAAAATAATAATTATAATTACGTTGCAAGTTAATGTTTTCATATGCATGTGGTAAAGTATCAGTTTAAATGACATTTAATAATAACAGCAACAACATCATCAATAATAATAATAATAATAATAATAATAATAATAACAAGAACATTAATAATAATAACAAATATTAATGCGTCGCTGGATCCCGAAAATTAGAATCCGTAGAATGTTGAAGGTCAAAACGATCAACGACAATTTTTGATGGATGCTTTGAACGAAAACACGACTGTCGCCAGGGAAGTCAATAGGTTTGCTAAGCCGAAGGAGAAGGACTAGCCGTGCGTTCCTCGTGGACTTTCAACCGCAAAGGAATTGTACAAAACTGTTGACGGTTATGGATTGATGAGATTTCAGGAAGCAGTGGTTCCGAACGAGTGGTTGGTGGATGGCATCAGTAGAATTCCATAGAGAAGGACACCAATGTCCAACAAAGTTTGCGCGGCCGGTTGTTGTGAGATGGCGTTTCTCGCCCACATCGTCCGAGCACTGAGGGCCCCCGCCTTACAAGGCACGACTCCATATTGAGGATGCTTGTGACGGTTCTGACGCAAATGGGATATTCAGCGAAGAGAGAGCCTCGAATCCCCACCGTTAAAGGGACAAGAGTCCCTGACTTATGCGCATGGAATGGTGAAAGCTACAATGCATGCGACGGTGTCGTGGTGTCAGAGAACATGGATCTTGACAGAGTTCACCAATTCAAGACCAACAAATACAACATCACTGACATTCATCGATGTATGAGACAGAATAATCCAAGACAGGACTCGGGTCGGTCGGCTATTGCCACTGCCTTCATCATCAACTGGAGGGGTGCAATCTCATTGGGACGTGGAGCTCATGGAAAAACATTTGAAGACTTTAAAGGCATTGCTGAGTTTTTTTTAAGTGCGCTGGTTTTTTGGATGTTAATCTGGGCTCAATAAAATTTTTAAAAAAATAACAATGATAAGAATAACATTAAGTATCAATTCATTAATTAAGTAGAGACATTAAATATTATTAATATTTAATAATTAATAATTAATTGCCTTCTTTGGACAATATGTGGATGGTTTGCTGCGAATTTGGCTGCCAATTAGTATTTCGCTCTTGGAATAACCGGTTTGAGATTTGTGTTCTTCTATATTGGATGAGAAATTCCTGTAGAGCTCTATCATGCGGAAATTGAGATTTCCTTAAAGACTGCTTGAAAGGTTGTACTAATCTCTCGCAGTCGGGTTATAAGGTGCCCTGGAATTCTTCAGAAGCGAAAGTAGGCGCATTGTGAAACCAGGGCATGAGGAAAGCCAAAATGAGCGAAATCCTCTTCTAGCAGATCGATTGTAGATCTTGAGTTACATTGGAAGTTGGATGTATGATTGGATATTTGAGTAACTATCGACCATAACCAACCAATTCTTTCTCATGAAATTAATAGCGTGATCTATGTGGATTGTACTCCATGGGTGATTTTGAAACTTTGTTGTTCTGATGTGCCGCACAAGGTGAACATTTCCTTCACGTCTCCTCAATGTCTCCATCGATATCCAGTATTTTACCATTCTAGCTAACTGTTTCACTCTTATCATGCCAGTGGCCTAAATCCCATGGAAGCCCTAAATCTAATAATCCCATGACATGGTTTCGAAATTTGACTGGGATGACAACTCTATTTCCAAGGAATAAAAAGTAATTTTGCACTCTAAGAGAATCTTCCAGATTTTTAAAAGAAAGAATTGGGATGGATTGTACTGGTATCGCATATAATACGTTTAAAAGTTTTATTTTTTATCTTTGATTCTCGGATGATTATCGGGTGGTGTTTGAGTTAATAATAGTCGCGTTGCCTTATATCACATAATCGTCGAAATAAAGTTGAGTTTTTGTTGCTTTTGAAGTTGGGTTAAATACGGAGGACTCAACAATGTAGAATTTAAATAGTTAATAAATTATTGATAAAATTAAGTATGATTTCTTCCAATTTATTGAAAAATAAATTATTACTCTTTCCAAGTGATAGCCATGGGTCCAGTGTTCGACGTGGACATTTCAAATGTAACGGTTTTGGAGGGTCAGACTGCTGTTCTTCCTTGCAAGATTCAATATCTTTCCATACACAGGGTAATAAATTCCAAATTGATGATCATAATTTATCACTAATTACTTCATGAATTATTAATCAATTAATAATCAGTTTAATTAACATCAGTTATTGTGTTAACGACTTCATGGAATTATTGATGTGATAAGCATCCTATATAATCAACAAATATTCCCATAGGAAACTGATTTCAATAAATTGATTAATTGAATAAAGTCAGTAAATTCAAACCATTATATATTACTATCAATATTACACAAATAATTTAATAATGTTCTAATAATTACGATAGAGTTAAAAAAAACTTAAACAATAATTGAAATCCTCAGCCTTATTTTTATTATATTAGTTTTTTTTTTGAGCAATTTTATTAATTAACTAAAAACAACAGTAACCAACAGAAAGGAAACCAATTAAAATAACTCAAGGGTCAGTCTTAAGGAAAAGCACGCTTCCGCTATCAGACTGACCCTCATTAACAAGTTACAGGTAGGCGTATGTACAAAAGTAAACAAAACAGAAAAAAATACTCAAAGAAAATCGAGCAATATGCACAACTTATAAGCTTTTTTAAGTAACAAATAAAGAATATTAAAAGGACAGGATAGAGATTGATCTTTTATTAATAAAGGAATTGTAGAATATAATCTTGGACCGTAGCATTGAATGGAAAAGAGTTTGAAGGTAGACTTAGCAAATGAGGGACTATATTCATGTGTAGTAAGAAGAAAGTGGGTAGTGTTATTGTAAATATTACTATCTGAAAACACACCTGTAAATATCTTAGGAAGGGCATTGTAATCATAACAAAACGTAAAAAGTATACAATATATCGTATTGTAATTCTTGTAATGGTGATATATGATAATTATAACAATAAGATAATTATTTTTTAGGATAGGTATTTATTATAATTGATATAATATTCAGTATCTTTTGTTATAACCTCTAATAATTATATAATTATTTTAGGAATTTAATATATTCTGGAGTAATATTCAGTGTCTTTTGTTGTAACCTTTATAGAATTTTTTTGTGAAACTAAACATTCCTCTACGAAGTTAGTCATTCGTACTTCCTCTATTATTTGTATCATCTGTTATAGTATTGTATAATAT
>MPNW01000635.1:203856-218856 GCA_011800805.1 Hirudo medicinalis | reverse complement strand
ATCACATTTGAAACGATGGAAGAAAATAATCGCAAGAGTTTCAAAAACGAGGGAGTATTTGTCACATATTTTACTGAATTGTGGGGTTTTTATTATTTTTGAGAATTCGAAACTTTAAATTCAATCCAATCTCTCGAATATAAATTAAATATTACGCAAAATCAAATTTTTAAAACAGAGAAAAATATACGATTTATGAGACAATCTCAAATCAATTCATCATCAACTTGCACTGATTCAACCTCCAAAGAATCCATGAACTCAAACTGCACCAAAGCGTTGTTGTTGTTGTTGTTATTGTAGTTACAGTTGTACTTGCTGTCGACACCTCTTTGTTCCTGTGAAACCGACAGGAGCACGCAAGAAGAAATACTGATGAAGAGATAACATCAGAGGTGATAAGGTCGTGATGTGATGAGCTGATATCTCGATGCGGTGACATTCATCACTCGAGATTCACAATTACCGTCGATTCAAATGTTGCAAATGAAGACCAGTTGTCACTCGTCGGACCACCGAGTAATGCCGGGAATTCTGAAGGAATTTCAAAGTCCCGGTTTCTCTAAACTGGAAACTGGAAGAGCCAGGGAACTCTTCCAAAGATGGAAAAGAAGTCATTGCTTCGGTGAGGTGGTGTGATCCACGCCGTCCTACCATCAGAGGCCTACTCATCCGAGACATAGTTCGAGCACAGAGAAATCTTGATTGGGTGTGAAATCACTTGCATTTCACGCGGATGCCCGAGATTCTTCAGAGGCCAAGACCGGTGGCACGCGCGGCCCGCACCACGCGAGGATTCACTTTTCATCAGACAATCATTCAATTGATGCCTTTATTCCTCTCAATTTCTAAATAATTTCTTCTTGAAAATTATTATTATTATTCTGAGTATCATTTGGCAGGTTATTCACTGATGTCTTACATTCTAGAAATGTCGACGATTCCTCACAGCATCTCATCTGACCCGCGTGCTCGTCATTCCTGGCGATTTTCAAGCGTTTCTTTAGAAAAATACTTTTTACTTCAATTCACTTTTAAGCATTTCAACGTCTCACCTCGCTTTCGTGAATTCCAAATATGGAGATTTGAGGGGATCTCAAACTCAGAATCACGTGTTCAATTTGAATATCCCTCCGTCAAGGCTGCTCTAAAAGTATGTCAGAATTGTTTGAGTCTGAAATTGTCTCCTACGGTGCCACGTGACTTTTATGCAAATGTCTGCATTTAATTGGGTCCTAGTCTTGCTTATTCAATCGGCGGCCTCTTCGTTGATGAGGGTTTAATTGGTGTCGATTCGATGTCGTTTTGTTCTCAAACCCAAGAATTCGTTGACAAAAGTTTCTGTTGCAGTTTTTCAACATTTTCCTGAAAGACAATCACACGGTTTAGCTTCACTTTTAGTATTGTGCTCACGAGGTCGTGATTATCGATTACACAACAACACAATTGCAACAATTACAACGATTACAACAATTACAACAATTACAACAACCTCAGTGTCCCCATGAAAGCATCTCAATGAATTACTTTAAATAATAATGTTTATTGCATAATAACAGTACGTAATAAAATATCATAACATTTTAGAATGCATGTTTATAATACCATGTAGTGCACTTGCAAAGTCATATTTTTGTGAATATCAAACAATGTGAAGATATTGTTTTTGTGAATATCAAACAATGTGAAAATATTATTTTTGTGAATATCAAACAATGTGAAGGTATTATTACTATTATGAAATTGTAATTCGATAGTCATTCTCAGTCACGATTAAATGATTAAGTCAAGATTAATGGCGGGAACCTCACGAAAGTTCATTGAGTTCAAACCACAGATGGTTAAGGCCTGTGAATGTCTACATGATGCACTTCAGAGCCTTTCGCAAAATAATATAATAATTATGTAATTATAATTATTGCATAATGTCAAATAATAAAACCTGATTCATTATTGTTACTACAATATAATATAATGTGATATTGTTATTATTATTAATTATATTCGATTAATTATTGAATGCAGCAGAATTTAAAGAAAACTTTTTTTATGATTTCTTATGTCATTAAATAAGTAAATAGTAACTATTAATTAATTAATTAAATAATAATTAAATATTAACTATTATTTATTAATTAGTAACTATCATTAATTAATAGATAGCTATCATTAACTAAAAATTAACTATTAATTAATGACTAATTAATTGGTATTAATTAATTATTTCTTAATTATTTAATAAATATTTCTTAATTATTTAATAAATATTTAAAATTCGTAAAGACTTTTTTTTAAAGAAAAGAAATTTCATCAACGAATTCTTTTCGTGGTTCAGTCGTTCGCGGTTTGACGTTCAATTTAAAAGAATTTCTCGTTATGTGAATTATGTGAATAAAAATGAAATATTGTGTTATTTCGTTTTAATATTTTTATATGAATGAGGAGGTAGTTTGATCATTTTTATTAAAACTTATTATTATTCCAATATTCTTATTATTATTCTAATATTATCATTGTTGCTGTTGTTGTTGTTGTTTATTATAGCATTCATCATCATTACTATATTGCCTTAAAGCTTCACACTTTGAAGTGTTAGTGACTGATGGCATGAGGTCACAATGGAGTTAAAAATAGCTCGACTCGTGGGTGTGTTTCATCACCGATGATTCGACATTGTCACGCCAATGGAATGCAGTGTTGCATCATGCTGGGAAACTGTCTTTCATTTTTAAACTCCACCATTTTAGGTGACGAAAATGTATTTATTCGTGATTTTGAAAGTGAATGAGTAAGCAAGAATGCAATAACAACATGCATTCTGTCACTGATTCTTCTGGCTAAGCTTTAAAATAGGCACAAAAATACAAATGTTTCTGTTTTTACGATTCTGCCCCTCTCAAGAAACGTGGAAAAAAACGTTCGGCTGGTGTTTGCGACACATTTATGAGGCCACACATTTCAAAGCAAAGTTGACACATCGCAGACAACCAATTATGCAACTGACTTCCGAGCCGCTCGAAAGGATGTTCTTGAAAAAGTGACGAAGAGGAAGAAAGAAGCATAGAAGGATCCGATTACTCAGATGTTGCAATAATTCAAGGAATTTACCATAAATGAGGAAACCGAGCGACAGAGGCGTGGCCAAGTTGCAGCCCTATAAAAGGCGCACCGAGAGAAGCGATTCTCAAAACTACAAGAACAACGATAGAGAGACTACCTAGAGATCGAACTATTAGTGCTACTACTACTGCTACTACTCTGTTACTACTCTGTTCGACAGATACGACGACTTACAACTGCTCGATCGTTAAGAGAAGAGTTTAAAGATTCGAATCCAAGTTAATTCCCTTGTTCGAGTTGAAAGTGTTTGAGTATCGCCGAAAGATGCAAGAAGTTTTTGACAATTCCGACAGGAAGTTGCAGTGGTTTCCACCATTCATAATGCTGCCCGACCATGGTACGTTGAAAGTGATGCTTTGTGTTGAGTAGTCAGTTATGATTATTAGTTACGGTTAATTTGAGCAATCACTTATGATTATCGGTTGTAGTCGTGATAATATGATTAATTGTAAGATAAGGAGCGTGAAAAAAATAAATAAATAAATAAATAAATAAGCGTATGGATATTGCTAACTGAAATAAAAGGTTATTATTCTAAGTTATTGTTATCGATGATTAAAATGCAATCAATTGAGCCAATCAACCACTTCATTATCGCCTTCTTTATCTTCCAGATCTCCCGTTTCCACTGGTCGACATGACGTACTAAAGGCTCGTGTCACAGAAGACCACAAGCAACAGTCATGGAAAGGCAACTTCTCCTGTTACAAAGGGGTGCCAAAGAAAGACCTTCCTCGCCCTTGGAGACATTCCAAGTCATGACGTCACGGATGACTCTGCTAACGGGGAACTTATCCGCCTTGTTTCGGCAGACCAGATTTGTTTTATAGGTCTTGCCCTGCTGCAAACTCCAGTCACTTATTCCTCATTGTGAAGTCATCACAGTCCTTGGACAATCTTGTCGCATTGTTTTTTGTCAACGTCTTCTCTTTGTTTATAAATATATATATATATATATATATATATATCATAATTTATCAAACTTAGTTAGTTTATATATATATATACTTAGTTTACGTATATCATAATTTATTTTGGATAATTTATTTGTTTTCAATTAAGTTCTGTGCGACAAGGACCAGTTTTTTTGATGTTTTTGAAGAGTTTGTTTTCAGTTTCTTGGTGACTTTGAAATGCTGAATCCGAGTTTGTGAAAATCTTTCTCCATTTTTATGTCCGCTGTTGCACTTGTCCTTTGTTAACTTATGAACATTTTGAGTGATATTTTAATATTTTAATAAATATTCCAGACGAAACATTTTCTTCTGAAATTCACGAGAGGTCGTTGAGATGAAATGATGAGTGCAAAGCAAATTCAAATCGAAAATATCGCTTGTGAACATTCTAGTTCATCTTAAAATACTTCGAGTCCCGCAAGATTTGAAGTTGATCGGCTTAATTACGTAATTACCTCAGCGTAAAGTTGAGCGTAAAATTTAAAGTTTGTTATAAATAGTATTTTTTGTCTCAAGTTTTTGGTCTGAGGCCTGGTCCACAAAATTTCATTTAAAAGATTTATAAATTCCAACTACATGGAATTAAAATATTTGAAAGACCAACAAATCTGTATAAATTATGTCAAGTTATGGCACATTAAGTCATCTGAGGCAGTAGCCTCAAAATTTGCTTTTAAAACCAATCTTAAAACTTGCCTATTCAACCAAAGCTATTTAACCAATGCATTACTTTTACTTAGATCCAGTATGCTCGTGTGTTTTAGATTGATTGATTGAGATAGCCAGAGCGACTTTTACATCCTGCCGTGGATTCTTTGGCACTTAAAATATGTGCTAAATAAATTACAAACTCAAATTATTACGAATTAATTCAAGTAGGTCGCCACAAATGTTGAATCTGTTTTGAAGTGAATGGTGATATCTTTCGTCATCACATCGTCCATAGTACGATGATCTTGTTTTAATTCGTTATTTTTAACCAACCCTTAAAAACTTAACCACTTAACATCAAACTTTCAAGCTTCAATCTGTCCTTACAACTGGTCCTTACAACAACTCCTTACAACCGGTCACCGTAAAACCAACCAAGAAAAATGCTGACATCAAGAAAGGTCACTTGTCTGAGGACCAAGAGTCGATTTGGACGAATTGTAATCTATCACCTTATCTATCTGCTCAGAACCTATTTTAGTCGGAGGCATTGTTACGCCACTGCTTTTAGATCTCAAGATGCTGAAGTATGTATTGCAGGTTGACTAAAACATCTCTGTGTGTTTGAAGATATCTGAATGAGTCATAAAACTCCCTCCGAGCAAATTTAAAGTCACTTGTTAAAAATTCTATCAAAATCTTAAAAAAAAAACTTTTATTGAGTTTAAGTCAATTGCAAATAGTTACACATTTATTATGATGATGATTTTGGAGAAATTAAATGTTAATTTAAATTATTATATGTCTCCGAAAATCTTCTACTGGAATTTTGTACTCTGAAATGCAAAGATGATTGTAGATTGTGGAATGGAGGCCGTTTAAAATATCGTGTGACCCCATAAACCATGGTCAGTTATTCATAAAAAGAATATCTTCTCACATCAGATTTGTTTCAGAGAAGTGCTGTCGCCATAGATTCATTCCTAATCATTCATTCTTGTATCGCTTTCAAAAGTTGTTACCCATTTCACATGAACTGGGAAGTAACTTGCATAACTTCGAAAATTTTTCACAAAAACATTTATAACCGAAACGATCAATTTCATCTAAAATGCTAGCAAAACATCTTTACGAAATCTCCTTCAAAGTCAAGGTCACATGTCAAGTGCCCTCAACGACTCGATTGCTTCTGAGAGCTTCCTTTATTTCAAGTGCTAAAAACCCTAAACATTGTTCTAATTACTTGTTCGAACAATTACTTGTGACCCACTTAATCAAAGACATCCTTATTTCTTCATACCGGACCTTTGCGGCTTGATTCATGGATTAATGATTCCTATTCTTTCTTACTCATTTATTACTTGATGATAATATTTCCCGATGATTTCATCATCCAAACAGAAGGTTTGTACAAGTATTAGGTCGCTTTCCATTCGGAGAACAATTAGATGAAACATTCATAAGAATATCGGACAGAAGACGAAATGTAAAAGAAGCAAAGAAGCAAATAACCAGAGCCGAAAATTATAAATATGTTAGAACATATTGGGAAGTCAGTTTGAATCAGTTGATTGATTGATTGATTGATTGATTGATTGATTGATTGATTGATTGATTGATTGATTGACCGATTATCATTGATTTATGATGTTACAATCCATCGTTAATAATTAATGAATTCTAAAACAAATCCATTCGAATACCCATGTCTGCAATAGTGGCTGCAGTCATGAATCTGCAGTCTCAGATCCAGAATGGTCACTCGGTCTAACAGACCGATGATTTCAAGGAAATGCTTTCAGTAATCACCAACTGAATCATCTGAAGAATGCTAAGCATTCATGTGGAATGAGTTTCTTTGATGACGAAGAAATGTTGTGGTAAAAATCTTTTCAACGTGTTAAAAATGCGCAAGTTTTTTACTGAGATTGAGCAGCAATTGCCTCGCAAAACTTGTCCTCGAAAATTTCTTCCGATATTATTTTTCTCGTTTGTTCATTGTTTTCCGCCTATTTCTGTTCATGGTGAAATTTACTCTTGTTAGAGATCCCTCCCTATATTTTCCTTATAAGGACAAGTTTTACTTTTTGGAAAATTTCAATAAAATTCACATTTTTGTAGGCTTTAATTTTTAACGCAAAAATCCCAGCTTTTCTATTGCTGGCAGTGTCAACGAATTTGTTAAAAATTACATGATTATCTTATCAAAGTGGAAAAACCGGACAAATCGAACGTGGATATAAAAAGTAGGAAAGGTAATACGATGGTGCTCTTCATGGCATCAACTGAACTTTAAAATAATACGACGATTAATTAAGACAATGCACACGATACAAGACAGTGAAACGGTGATTATGCAAAAATGCTTCACAATTCAAATAGTTGCTGAGTTCAAAATAGAATTAAATAATTTAAATAACAATAAATACAAAAACATCCACTGACAAAAACAAAGTCTCATTTCAAAGAAATTGTTTTACTGGAGAAGATCAACCATTGGAAAAGGAAGATCTGGAAAATAAACGATTTTGTGTTATTTTCACGGATTAATAAATCATTCTTTTAAGATTCTTTCAGCAAATTTAAATGCAAATCAGTAAAATGAGGTGTTACTCTAGAAAAATATACTTTCGTTTTCTACAACGCTGCTCGACATTTTAGTGAACTGAATCACTTTCTGAATTTATCAGATGCTGCACCTCTTTTTCATACCCTAAGTTCAAACGATTCATCATAAAAACCATTCACGGCTAAACATTACAACTTCACCAAAGATATTACAAACTATCGCGATAAATTATGAATTGAGGCATTAATGGGAGCTTAATTTTATCCAAATAAATAGCAGCAGAATAAAAATACATGAAGATGATCAATAACAGCTGCATCCTTTTAGTTCACGAACCATGATCAGGCAAGGTGATTGGTACTGGAAGAAACTGAGGTTGATCGGAGGGGTCAAATCCATCCATCCTGTTGAGAGTTGAACTCCAATCTGTCATGGCTTCAACTTTCAAGAGTAACTACTTACTTACAGCGTTACTGACGTGCAAATTCTGCTCAAGAATTCAAGAGATTCGTATCCGAATGTTCTCAAAAATATGTATGTTCGTAGTAAAAGTTGTTCAAGAATTTACGACTTTTACTAGTCTCCTGCTTATATACTGTCCGAGTTTAGTCATGGTTTGTCTTATTCAAAATCTCTCATGAAATTCCTTGGATGCTTGGAATTAATTGCTTGTCCAAAATGATTTTCAGTTAATCAGAAGTTATTAAAATACAACTTGCAAATAAATTACTTGTAAAAAAATGTTTAAAGTTATGAAATAACCTTTCAACCAATTAGTCAATAAAACTCCAACAGATGAGCAAGACAGACTTCAAGTGAATAGATTTTAACTTTTACAACTGCATTTGTTACTACGATTTTAACTATTATTACTATTATTAACTTTCAATGGTTATTATAATATTGTTATTACTATTACTTTATTTTGTTGACATAATAGTTTATGTGAGCCTATCAGAGTAGCCGATGTAAGAACGAGCTTTCGAAATATTTATTGAAAAGGAAGTCACACCGTTTTGAAAGAAAAATGGCCACCAGAGCTTCATAATAGATGAAAGGCCCCTGGTTGTGTGTTGCCATCAGTTCACTTCCTTGAAAAACATGCAATGAAATTGATTTCTCAAAGATCTGGTTAAACAGCTACGTTTCATATCTCATCGTTGTCTGCCAAACAGGGAGGTATATTTAGAAACCACGTCTACGTGGTTTGAGGCAGATTCAAACATTTTTAAATGAATTCATTCAGAAATCACAAAATTGGCCGAAGATTTGAAGATATCTCTTACAAATTAAAACTGAATGTAACAAAAATTGTACGTCCAAATCTTCTTGGTTACGTAATGGACTCTAATGAAATAAATAAATAAATAATTGATCAATAATAACCTGTCGACCCGTTTAGAAAAGTAGGGCGACATCGAAAAGCAAAATGCTTCCTGCATACGGCGGTAATGGCAACAGTCGTAATGTGTCGTGTTCGAAACCCAGCCTGCACTGCCGCAAGCGCCCTTGGGAAGGAGCGCTATATAAATGGTTGACAAGAAGCGCCTCTGACGCTATNTCGTAATGTGTCGTGTTCGAAACCCAGCCTGCACTGCCGCAAGCGCCCTTGGGAAGGAGCGCTATATAAATGGTTGACAAGAAGCGCCTCTGACGCTATGCATATGGCGCTATATAAATGAAGTACACAATGCTGTTTAGAATTTATGAAGGAAGGAAAAGCATTTGTCAAGAATAATTGCAATCAAATTGATTACTTTGTGATCTTTCGATTCAGAAATGTAAACTTCAAAATAAATTGGTTTAATACGAAATTTAAAAAAAAAAAAAAAGAAAGACTGCCAAGATTTTAAAATTTAAATTTCGATTTTATTTGACCAAGCTTTCGACTAATAACAACGACCAATAAGCTTTCAATCTCACTCTTCTGAGTTGTTGGAGCAAGTCGTCAATTATTAATTAATATTTGCAGTTATTTATGACGATATGAATATTAACTAATATTTGTAGTTGTAATTACGTCGAAAAATATGTGTCCCCCTTTTTGAACCAAAGTGCAGTTGAATTAATTCATTTTCAGTCGCAGCTAACAATCGTGAAAACTTTAACATCCACTTAAGAATTGTGTCGATGTGAATGACATTGAAATGATCGCCATAAACATGACAATTTTTTGTCGCAAATAATTAATTAATTTGTTTATTTATTTATTCATTTTAAAAATAATTTTGTCAATTTTACAGCACAAATAATGCGAAACGGCATAATAAGAACGTCATATTTGAAAATGCATTAATAAAATCAATTGCTGAAATTACTTGAATTGAAACAAAAAATTATTCAGGATGATTATCACACGGTTTTTCGACAAAAATTTAACATTCATATCATAATTTAAATAAAATTTGAAGCATGAAGTTTATTTTACAAATTAATTTTATTTTACAAGAACTTAACGAAATTTGCATAGAATAATACATTTTCTATCTAACATCATATTCAGAACTCGATTGATGCAAAAACTTTTTGCAATAATTTTCAAAAACTATTGCAATAATAATAATAATAATAATAATAATAGTATAATTATAATAATAACAATTATTATTATTATATTATAGTATAATTATAATAGCATCATATAACCAATGATGAATAAATCCTACTTGTCATCTAAAGCTAATAATAGTAAAACTAATAATATAAATATTAATAATCTAAGCTCATTGGACGACATGACATGACATGACATGCATCTTTTAAATTTAGATCACCCATTCACGGTGTCAAGTTGGTTTGAGAGCCTTCAATTCATAAAATTTTGCCCAATCACTGGCTTTTTTTCTTTGTCCAGTTGCAATTACATTCCGTTATTAGAAGCAGAAGAGATTAGCCTAGGTCTAGTCAGCTAGCTATTGTGAGCTAACAAATCCAGCTAGATCCTCAATCCAGCTGACGATGATATTGATATTGATATTTCAGAATGAAGGAGGTGGTCCATGTCGGTTCAAACTCCTCCTCTTCCTGTCTGTTGAGTCCGCACTACAACCTTGAATGGCATTGTGAATTGATTACTGAATAGATGCTATGACCACATTAACATCCAGTAATGTTTCGGACGTTGGACTAAGTTTTAATTAATTAAAATAAGTAAATACAAACTAATTATACTGAGTAAATAATAATTGATTTTAATAAGTAAATAATTAATTCCATTAATATTCGTGAGATCAAAATAGTTTTTACATTTCATTATTTGTAACATTAAGTATTTTTTTTTACTCAATATTAGTAAACAACAATAGTCCAATATTTATCGTGGATTAAACGAAACACATGATGGAGTTGCAAACACGACAGCTTCCAAAATAACTTGTAACGCCATTCTACAAAAGTAGAGCGCACTCTTCATAATATTGTCGGTACCGGTTATTCACTTTATTATTGAGGTTATTGTTAATATTTTTGTTATTATTATTATTTTTATTAATGTTATTAATGTTATTATTATTATTATTATTATTATTATTGTTATTATTATTATTGTTATTATTATTATTATTATTATTATTATTACCATTNATTCACTTTATTATTGAGGTTATTGTTATTATTATTATGTTATTATTATTATTATTATTCATTAATGTTATTATTATTATTATTATTATTATTATTGTTATTATTATTTATTGTTATTATTATTATTATTATTATTATTATTACCATTACCATTACCATTACTATTACTATTATTAGAGTTTATCAATGCGTTGTTGCTCAACAGCTTGGGCGTCTAGGAGAATGACTTAACGACTCCAACACAGACTTGAATGAACTTATCAATAACTCCTTCTATTTAAAACATTTCGAAATAAAAATACTCCTTTCAAACTTATCCTTTCACGCGTTCAATGAGTAAATGTTCGAAAGTCGAAAAATGGCCGAGAAAATATCTTTTAATATTTTAAGCGCATAATTTAAACTCAGAATAAATTAAAAATAAATGCAATAAGCGCTACAAAAAAAAAGAAGAAATGAAAAAGAGATTGTCACGTGAAAGAACATCAGTACAACCGGAAGAAGGCGGATCGTCCAATAGAATGTTGAGCAGATTTGTAATAATACGTTAATATTAACTTTATTAAGTTAATGATTACTATTTTAATATCAACTTTAACATGTTAATCCAATTACAGTAAGTTGCGTTCAACTGATTATTAACTTTCTAAACAGTTTGACAACATGACTCATTAAGGCTACCCCATCGAATAATACATTTCAAACGGACAGATGAAGGGAAAAATATGAAATCATTGGACACAACATAAATCACAATACGAACAAATATCAACAATAGATTACAAAATCAAAAACAAATAAAATTTTCAATAAAAAAATTAATTTAAACATGAAATTCCAGAATAAAGAAGCATCATAAAAAGCATCATTTCGAAGCTCCACTTTGTCCATCGCCATCTTGTTATTTCATCAGCAGATCAAATCGCAAACAGGAAATGGAAGGTCTGCAAAAAAGTAAATAAATGAATGTATAAATATTTGAATTTATAGTTACAGAAAATTATGTCAATTCATATCCATAATTTATATTCATAATAATTTAATAGGTTACACAATAAAATAAAATTGCTTATTGTTTACAAGTTATAATTTGTAATAACCGGTTTTCATATTTTTCAAAAGCACCTTAGTCAATGTAAGAAGAAAAATACCCCTTGCTTTCACGACCAATTAATTATTCAAACATGTCATTAAATATTTATTTATTTCAATATTTTAGTTAAACATTTATTTTTAATATTTGTATTTACTTATTCCACATTTTGTTACGATATGTTGAATGTGCGACATCCAATTCTCACCGTGATCCGGAAGAGTGATGGGAACATTCCACGAAAGTTCGAATGTGACCAACGTACATGAAGTCATTTTTGCGCTTTCTTGGTGCAAATAATTTAATCTCGTGCAATTTTATTTATTCTGAAGAATACTTTAGTCGATGAATGCCTTCAGGCAAAACACTTTTCGGAGACAGAATTACGGAATTCACTTTCGTCTCCCGAAATAAAACAACTTGTATCTCACAATCTCACTTGTATCTAATCGCACAAAATCAAATATATCTTCTAAGATGATGATTTGACTTACAGATCATCGGATTGCTTTTATAGCCTCAGAAAGCCTGACAAAACGCTCCAAAGATCGTCCATTCGGAAATTGGGCTTCGAAAATAAAAGTCCTGTCTGTTGAGTACTAAGAAAGGAATTTCAGTGAGAAGTGGCGCCTTAACCACCGGTACAATAACAACAATGGCAATAATAACAACATCAATAACAGTATTAGTATAATAATAATAATAATAATAATAATAATAATATTAATAATAATAATAGAATTAGTAGGAGTATGAGTATTATTAAGATTGTTAGTATTGCTTAAATTGTCAAAAGTTATTATTATCGTTATTGATATTATTGCATAAAATTATTTTATTTATAAATTTATTTGCGTGTTATAAATTTATTATTGAGTGGATATTTATTATTATTATTATTATTATTATTGTTGTTGTTGTTGTTGTTAATATTATTATTATTATAGTAGTTACTGACAGTGGGCTTTTTCATTATTGATGGCATGATTTTTAGTCACAAATTTAGAGCGGTTTGTGGCTATTAAAATATCAGACCATTATGAGCAATAAGAATGACGACACCGACCGGAAAGAATTACAAATACTGGCGTTACTATTACTATTATTATTGTTATTATTATTATTAATAATATTATTATTATTATTATTATTATTATTATTATTATTATCATTATTATTATTATCATTATTACTTTCTGCGAAGTGTGAGCAATTTGACATCCTGTCAAATAATAGGACTATGGACAACCCATAATTAGTTATAATTACATTCGCCAATAAATGTGTCACACCCGTTGTTACACCCCTTGTCACACATTGTGACAAAGTGTGCGCGTGTTGCATTAAGTTATTTTTATTTAAATTTTATTGAGTCAGTTCTTATTTATCATTTAAATATTTAAATTTACTTTATAATATAAATAAACAAATATGTTTCCACTGATGTATTTAATTGATTCATAAATTTTATGGCTAAGGCAAATTTCCAAAAAATTTAGATGATTCATAAACAAAATTAGTTGGAATCTTACGCAAGGGAAGTTGGGCATATAAGGCCACCTTTAAAACTTAAAAAAAATAAACTCCCCTTCCCTTGTCAAGAATTTTTTTCAAACTTTTGTAATCCCTCTATTTTGTTGACGTAATTAATTTATGGTCCCTAAGCTGCATTCAAGTGATGTGGTTTCAACATTTTAAAGCTACAATCTTAAAAACAAAAATCTTTGACAATTTCTTTCAAGATGGCTTTTGACAATGGACCTATAATAGTTACAAAAAAAAAGTGTTCTCACAACCTTCGAAAGGTTTGATTTATGAAATATTTTTTAATCATTTAAAATCTTGGTGACCTCAAGGCTGCGATAAATCACGATTCAAGGAATATGGGGGATCATCTGTTCGATTCGAAACTGAAAGTTGCTGGTTATTCGATAACTAAACTTGGTTTACCATACTACTTGTTTTTAATACTTAGAGAATAAAATTTATTTCTAACTTTACCAAATCAAAAAATACCAAGAAATTGCGAATATTTATACTGAATTATTCAGAAAACCCAACAATTTATGAATGACATAAAACTCGATAAGGTTAGTTGTCAAAATGTTAAGCTTAAAATTTCCAAAGAAAACTTTGTTTAATTTTTTAATGTTAGTATCCTTGTAAATTTTTACATTTATAATTTTAATGATACAGTTTTTCAATGTATTTCTCCGAAAAGTTCTTATATTAAGTGTGTACCATTTAATACAAATAAAATAAGTTAAGTGAAGTATTTAAAATTTAAAATTGATTGCAAATGATGGCATAAGTTTAAAGCTTTTCATTAAATTCATTTCCGAGTCTTAATTTATACTCCGTCTTTAGCGGGGTTTATTCGCTTGCTTATATTATGTCTCAGTGCGGATTGAGCACGTATTTGCAGAAGGTTTGGTGATTTCATTTGAATAGCCGCGGTTAATTTGAACATTTTAATGATTTGATGGACTAAGCTTTATTTCTTGCAGTTTGAAAATGCTTTTGAAAATAAGAATGGGAGCTGCATGTCAGTGAGTACTTACCAAATTCTTAGTGATGATTTGTTTTAACGAATTAAGATCACTATCCAAGAAATTTGAGTCGTATTGAAATTCTGCAATCCAAAACATGTCTTAACAAATGATAGTTATCGATGTTGAAGTCATCCCGATCAAAAATTAAATCTTTAATGATATAATTTCCATTAACAGGATCTCCTCTCATTCAGAGATGCTCACATCAGCAATCCAAAACTTCAACTTGAAAGACCTGAACCAGAGTGCGAGAAGTGGTTTAGTCCACCTTTGGACGAGTTGGTTGCTGCTCATTTAAAGTAAGTGTATTTGTAACAATTACAACCTTAGGATAAGATATTTGTGATTGAGCTTTTAATCTAATGGCTTGTTGAAACAACCCAATACTTCTTGTTGGCTAATATTGGGAATAAGAGTTCTCTATTAGTAGCTTGTTTCGTATGTTGGAGAAATAAGTCAATTTTTCTTGGGCCAAGC